>CM029608.1:7830179-8081828 GCA_017311375.1 Mytilus coruscus
AAAACTGATTTCTGTCAGACGAATGTCTAACGAATATCTGAAGGATGATATCTGGTAAATTTATAATATTGTTAATTTTCGAATTCAAGGGCAAAAAAAATATATCATTTCCCCTATGACAGCGAGATCCGTACATTTATCGTGATGCTTAACAAAGTGGATAATTGACGTAAACTTTAATTTTTACAAACCTGAGCAATTATTATTCCGGCAAATTCAATTGCTATACTGTAAGACGTGGTATGTATGTTTTTGTACATGGCATCCATCTGTAAAAAGTATTTGCAAGTATTTCATTCTTGATAATAAGTACAAATGTAATTAATTTGTTATATGTCTAGGAGGAAAAATAAAATGTACATTGAATTTCGTGTATTGGAATTTTTATATGATCAAAAGAATTTTGAAATTTTATCTAATGCCTTTCCGATTTGACGGCCAGTGATATTAGAACAATCAGGATGCTCAAGATTTACTTCTCCCTCTATGCATTGCATATAAAATCGAACAAATAACATTTAGGTCAATATCATCATTTTACCATGCAATTTACAATTATGTTGATTGCAAGCATGGAAGCACACCATATCAAGATACATCACGTACGCTAAGTGTATGGGCTATACCACTGTCACAGTTTAGGGAGAGGGTCTGACACAAACTAGTTGAACCCCGCCACATTCTATATGTGCCTATCCCAAGTCAGGAGCCTGTAATTTAGTGGTTATAGTGTGTTGTTGTGTATCATATTTGTTTTTCGATTATTGTTTTGTACATAAATCAGGACGTTAGTTTTCTCTTTTGGATTGTTTTACATTTGTTATTTCGGGGCCTTTTATAGCTGACAATGCGGTATGGGTTTTGCTCATTGTTGCAGGCCGTACTGTGACCTATAGTTGGTAAACTTCTATGTCATTTGGTCTCTGCTGGAGAGTTGTGTCATTGGCAATCAAACCACGTCTTCGTTTTTTATATGAATCAAAACGGTTCCTTTTTGTAATACATGGGCTGTTTGCTTTCATTTTTTCGTTAATACCATTAGTATTGTACTTGTTTTTTTCCATTAATTATGACGGGTATCTTGGTATTAAGTGGAGAAAAACTATCGACCACTCAAAAACTCTTTTGCCCGGTATCCTACAGCTGGTGGAATTTGTGTTGCCCAATACTCAGTTTGCTGTGTAGGGTTTGGAATGTCCGTCAAATTCTGTTATTTAGTTATTAAGTCTATTTCTGGTTTGTTTTTTCCGACTTAGGATTTTGATTAGAACAATGGCATCTTTCCTTTTTGTATTAAGGCACGAAAATGAAAGTTACAAAATGTAAACTGTCAAATCATTAAATGTAACTGTTTCATAACTATTTTCATGCTCTTTTAAGTTTTTATTCCAAATCGATAATCTCACCCCATTAATAATGAAAGCATAAAACTGTAGTATCGTTGTTATTGATTCTGTATCTTTTCCACCATGGGTTGGTTTTGTACTTTTGTCATACCAACTGAAAATATACAGTTAGGATTTTCTTTTGTTATTTGACTTTTCTATCTCTGACATTTCCTTGTGAAATCTTATAGAGCAAAGCGTGTGGGGTGCGCAACAAAGGAGAAGGTATATTAAAGTCATTTTCCCCACCCGATTTCATAAATCAAAGTGTTCTATAGATCTATCAAATAACTTCTAGTTATTTTAAAGACACTAGTTATTTTAAAGACATGTTTTCTGGTATGTCATAAGATTTGAATCAATTTTTATCTTTGTTTCTGTAATTTCTACAAAATACATTTAGAAATATACGAAATCTTGGTTTTCGTTTAACGTAGCATTTCATAGTCAAATAAACAAAATCATTTCAGATGTCCGTATGGCATTAAAAATAATGATAAACTTTTAACAGCTGTCCATTGTTAGATATCGTCTTACTTTCAGTGATAGTCTGATATCCAAGTGATAGTCAAAGTGGTGGCCTTGTGCTGTTTTCTGCTCTCTGGTCTGGCTGTTGTCTCTTTAATACATTCCCCATTTCCATTCTGAATTTTAATAATTTTCTAAACAGTATAGCTCCATATAAGTTAAATATATTGATTTGGAAAAGTGTCTTTAAAATATGTGCTTAACTTAAACGAGAGGCGAAAGATATCAAAGAGATATTTGAACTCATCAGTCGAAAACAAGTTGACAATGTTATGAAAAAATCGAAAAATGATCAAAAGACAACTATTTATATACAAAACACAACATACAAACTAAAGGCTGAGCACATGAACCCCACCAAATACTGGGGATGATCCCATGTGCTCCGAAAGGAAAAGCAGATCCAGATCGGCATGTGATATCAGTCACGGTTTTAAATGTTGCACTTTTCGCTTGTTTTGTTCAGTTGAAAAAATTCACATTAAAATACCTTATTTACCTTTTGCACAAGGTCATTAAATGTAACATTTTGATTTGTTTCTTTAAAGATATGAAATTTGCTGTATCTTTGTCTCAATTGGGAGTTTGGCATTTCGTCTGGGGATTGTATAATGTATTCCTCTCCTTTTGCATGAAATACTCCAAACTGAAATGCAAAATGTTATCTGTCGAATATTATACATAAACAACAAGTTTTCAAATGTTCAACCACTATATATAACATGCAAAATCGCAGAACTTGACAAAGTGTAACCCGAATCACTATACTTGTTTAGAATGGTTAAGTATTTACTATTACTTATACAAACGTGTTTATTCTTTCACAAACGTTGCAAAATTGTTAACTTCATTGTATTTCTATACTTTTCAAATTTACAAATTTTCCTGCCATTAATTTCTCTAAAACAAAAAAAAAAAAAAAAAGATTAAACTCACATATAATATTATTTACATTCATTTTGTCATAAACATAATACAATGGACCCAAAATTCATCATTGGCTTAAAGGTAAAAAATATTCAAGCCAACCTTATGAATAAACTTAATTCTGAGGAATAAAATGAAATTTATCGAAATGACTTTGATGTAAAAAAAAAAAAGACGGAATTAACAATTTTTAGTTGTAGAATAGTTTTTAAAAAGGGTCATCTTTTTGAATTTTGCTGTTTCACTAACCATGCTACTGCTATTAATCTGATCACTCTGCATAACAAATACTGCTCCGGTTTGAATATCTTGGTAAAATATTGATTCCTGAAAAATATAAGGGAGGAAAATGAAAACTTTAAGACTTTAATTATTTTACAAAAGAAATACCTTTCGGTCCTTTACAGTTATGTCTTTTATATAAACAAACAGACCAGGGCATTATCGATCCTTCAAAAATAGTTGACAACGTTTAGTGAGGGACGTTTTGGTGATCAATATTACAGCATACAGCTGAATTAATACAGTTAAGTAAAATGCGTTTGTATATATATACGTTTGAGCATATATTTCCTGCAAAGCTATCTTTTCTATCATTTTAGGATTTCGACATCCTTCGTTCTTGTTTGAGAGAGTGTACATATTTGAAATTTAGTCAGACAGTTCACCTCGTTATCTGAAACAGCATGTGACTTAATACTGCCACTCCGAAAGGTCAAAGTAGGAACTTTCGTCTTTATATGGTCATTGCGCGTAAGGTGCATATGTATCGATAATCCTTCCACCGTTAAATCAAGATCAAACGTCTCAGGATGAAAGCTGTCATCTGCAGATCTCCTTGTTCTTTTTCCTTCTGTTACATGAACGTAAATATCTTCTGTAAACATCAATAAGAAAATAAACAAACTATAAAGTTCAAATCACCCTATACTTTATTTGATAATTATATTACAGCTTTGTGTGGAACCTCGTAAACGGTCGTATTTTACAATAGCTTATATATGCATAACATATCTATTACCTGAGATGGTAAGAAACCGAGTATTCAGTTAAATTTTCAGCCGAGGTAAAACTGATATTGATAATGGTTTTTTCTCTCGAGCGGGTAACATTCTGATTGATCAACCTTTTTTTTCCCCATTCGTTTGATGTATTTGAGATTTTGATTATGCCATTTGATAAGGGACTTTCCGTTTAGAATTTTCCTAGGAGTTCGGTATTTTTGATATTTTACTTTTTCGACGATGAGCGTCTAGATTCTTTAATAAAATTGGAAAAATATTTTTGGAGTTAATGGTAAATCGAACAATATTTTACAAGATGTGTTTGAGCTTTTGATTTTGCCATTTGCTTAGGGATTTTCCGTCTAGAATTTTCCTCGGAGTTCGGTATTTTGTTATTTTACTTTTACGTCTTTTTAACAGAGGCGGCACACGTGTCTACAATGGCATCCATTAATATACTCATTACTTTATAGTTTTTTTTTTTTTTTAATTCATCACTTTGATTTTTAAATTGTGTTTTGTGTAACACGATTAATATTCGACATTTTGGCTTTTAAATTTCCGACTGATCTGAGGTGTCGTAAATTGTGTTCGCTAAGGGTGCGGATTTGAATATATTTCATCTCCAAGGAGAACATGTGACCTTGTTATTTAAACTTTAAAATCAAAAGGCGCCTACATGAATGTGTACATAAAGTCTGCTAAAGATCAGTTGAAAAACCTCTATAGTTACCATCAACGTGGAACGGCCGGACAGCCAGTCAGTTTGCAATATCCCCTCTACAACTTTGAATAATTGCTTATCTTAATATATATAATCATATATTTGTGAAACAGATTTGGAAGTAAATTAATTGCAATATCTTTTTAATTGAAAGTTTATAATTATAAAAACAAGAAAAATCCGCAAATAGCTTTTCTCAATATCCGTTATTTTTTAAAATGTAATACTGAGAATTCGATATGGATATGTACTGTCATTTCTGAATATTTATCTTCGATACCAACAACTCATTTAGTTACTGTGTTCTATTTTGATGTAAATTTACAGTAGTTTTGAATGTCTTAATAGACCTGCCTCTCATGTTGAGTTTTTAACAAAAAGTAAAAATTGACAAAAAGTGCATGATATTTGATAAATTTAATGCTTAATTACTGTAACCTAAGTTACATGAATAACATGGGAAAAAAATCATTTCTTTTGTACTTTTAATATGATCAATGTCTACAAACATATTTACCTAACTCTAAGTGTTACTTCGAAATTAAGGATATACTGACAAATGTCTGACTACATTTTTATTAAAACCAGTTATTTATGTACAATGGTTGTCGATTATAAAAATGACAAGTGATCGTTAAAGAGATCAAGTACTAAAATCACACATGTACTATTGTATTCGTTTGTTCATAAGTTATTATGTTCAGTTTACATTGTAGTCAACTATTATATTATATGAATTATCATGATACTTTGCGTCATTCTGTCGTGTATTTTATTTGGTTCAATATCGGGGACAAATTGACCGCATGTCGTTCATATCTCTATTATTACTGTTGCTAATAATAGATCCTATATTATGTTTTACCTACGAAAAGTCTATCAGAAAAACGAGTTTAAACTATACATTTTATTACTGTTGTTGTATATATTGAACACTGCACTCCAGCCAAATTGCCAGTACTTCGGTATTGCCATGAAAATACGGATATTGTGTCATCAAAATTTGCTGTTACAAAATGTTGGAAATTATCTTAAATTAAGGAATATATAGCCCCAATGCAAATCTGTGATTCCATGCCCGGCTTTGGGTATATTTTTTGTCCTTTTTGATTTTATTAGTTCTTTAATTTTTAAAGAATATTTGAATTTTTAAATAGTTTGACCTCGAGCATCGCTGAGGAGATATAACTTATATAATTTCGCATCTGGTGCAGTAATATTGGTCCGTTAATTGTTATTCTAGTTCTTAAGACTGTGAAAATTTCAAATAAAAATAAGAAGATGTGGTATGAGTGCCAATGAGACAACCCTCCATCCAAGTCACTATGTGTAAAAGGTAAACAATTATATGTCAAAGTACGGTCTTCAACACGGAGCATTGTGAAACAATTCAAATAGAAAAATCAACGGTCTAATCTATATGAAAAACGAGAAACGGGAAACACTTATGAACCACATCAACAAACAACAACCACTGAACAACAGGTTCAGTTTATCAATGGTCCTTGTGGTCATGCTGTTACAGAAGTTTTGGTCCAATGCTCCAATAGTAATTCCTGTTATCCTTATATGTGATTCATATTTTGGTTACTTAAATACAAGACACAGCTTATACAAAAGAAATGTCTTTCCTTTTAAATTTTCTGTGAAGTGTTTTGTTGGCTGTTTTTCTTTTCTTTTTTTCATCGTATTTCTTTTTGAGGGTCTTGTTAGAGGTCGTTCAATTCTGAATTTTTAAAAATTGAGGTCACTTTTCTTTCTTCTTTTTCTTTTTTGGCCCATTATTCTCTTTTCTGTATATTTCAGCACCCATTATTTTATTTTATTAATTTTTTTGGCCTAGTTTTCTCTATTCTTAATATTTTTGCCCTTATTTCTGCACTTTGTACACATTATTCATTATTCTGTAAATTCCATCCAGTCCCTCGTCCATGGCCATGTCAATATTTGTTTTCCTTAAATTAATCTTTTATTTTTTATCCACCGTGTTCTCTTCTACATGTTTTACTTTTTACAAAAGATGCCAAATTCAAAGATGTTCGTGTGATTCATATTTTTGGTAAGGTACATACTTTCCGCAACCAGAAAAGCCATTGTCAATCAATAATATCATGTGTATGACGTCACATCGTATTTCAATTAACAAATAATTCATGCAAGCAATAAACTTGTTTTAAATTTTCACATTGCATCTGCGGTTTTATTTTACTTTTATTCCGAGCTTTATCGAGATTTAATCCCTGTAAGACAAAGCTTTAAATGTCCAAGAAATCTATCATAACTTGCATGAACTAATACTTAAATAGCAAAATGTGGTATTCTTATCAATTATAACATTTGCAATTTGTATAAGCTTTCAATTATTAGTGATCTTTTAAAAACATTAAGACGAAGAATAGCAATAAAAGAACAATTCTTTTTATACATGAGATCCTTCCAGTATGACATGCTATGTTGTTTCTTTTACATCTACCATAAACATTTCGCAATTGAATTTCATGTAGTTATACAAGATTCTAACATGACGGTCTGCTTTCGCTTTGTTTACAACAGCATGATGAAGTTGGCGATTCATCTATATTTAGCGCAGACTCATAGCTGAACATATTTATGGATGTTACAGTTTTCCCCTCCCCCACGTTAATATATATTTATGGTAACTTATGTAAAACAATATGTCAATTTCGCTGTGTGAAAATTAAAAAAAGATACAAAATACTACATAAAAAAGAGAAGCAATGCTTTAAAGATTGGGAAATGGAATAAGATTAAAATGAATGAATAATTTTGCGAATTTTCATGAATGTTCTTGGCACATTAAAACATGACGTCGAACGAATTGAAACACATAAGGTGAATGTTATTACCTCACTTACTTGTACATTTCAAATTAGAATAATATCAATATCAAAATGGAGTTTGTGAGTTATGATTTATTTCATCATCGATTCCATTGCATTAATATCACAATTATCAGCAGGTCAATATGGCGGGATTTAAACGAATATATTCAACGTGATGACATACAATTTCTAAACAAACGTTTCCTTTTAAGTGTAAAATGCATATTTGCGAATATTGTTTAGTTCCTTCTATTCATTCATATAATTTTTTCAGAATTTATATGAATGTATATTTAATTGAACTTTGGAGCTACAAATGCTACAGCTATATTTTTTTCATAAACAGAAGCAGTTTAAAAAAATTCTTTAAATGGATACAAATTTATATAAAAACACAATTATCTCCAAATAAGGTATACAGTTTATTTTCGACTTATGCGTTTGAATGTCCCTTTGGTATATTTCGTCTCTCTTACACTTAATCTTGAGAAAATAAGTTTGAAGCCCTTGTCACGCGCCTTGAAAGTGGGGAAATATCAATATACATCTCAATCTATGATGAAAAGTGTTTTTTGCATCTTTTAGGAATATAGGTATGCTTTTTATTTTTACATTGTTTCTAATGGAATGCAAAATAAGAAAAGACAATAAGTCATTTAAATTATTCTCTTTTGATATCTTTACACAAAAAATATCAAAGAGAAAGGGTTAGAAAAATTATTGTATATGTAATATTTATTGTTTAAACGGATAATCATAATCAGTGAAATGGAATTAGTCTGTTATTCAAAGGGTTAAATGCAGTCAGATTAAAATATTACTTTTTACACTGAAATCAAAATATGTGTGACATGTATCAGATAATAAAACAAATTAAAGATATTAGTTTGTTTAGTAAACCCGTATAATAAAATATATAAAGTTTGGTAAAATCGAAAAGGCTTATGTCCTTGGAGAGTAAATTTATATTCACCTTATACGATTATTTGTCAGTTGAAACTTATAACGTGTATAAAACCAACAATTTCTCCACAAAAGTATAAAAAATAAAATTGAGAATGGAAATGGGGAATGTGTCAAAGAGACAACAACCCGACCATAGAACAGACAACAGCAGAAGGTCACCAACAGGTCTTCAATGCAGCGAGAAATTCCCGCACCCGGAGGCGTCCTTCAGCTGGCCCCTAAACAAATATATATACTAGTTCAGTGATAATGAACGCCAAGTACGAACATTTGTTTTTTAAAGAACATAAATGTGAAGACTACTTTAATTAGGATTTACTGTTTCCCGTGAGCAATAACTAAATGTAGTTCGTCTTTAAAAAAAAATACTCCACATTTACAATTTAAGATTTTCTGATTATTCTGATTTTTTTATTTTAAAATATCTAAAAATTTTACAACATCGTTCTAATTTCATTCAGTTGTTCTAATGATGTAATCGAACGATTTTCTAATGTTGCTAATTGGCTGTTAAATGTTCTGTGTAGGTCCATTTAGCATGGCTACATAATATCGGTAAATTAATTGTGGACGATTTAAGAAATTAACTAATAATGCTTTACCAAGAATACAATCCCTATATATATCTTAAACAATTTATTTGGATGGTGTATTTGAAATTATTCAAAACTATGTGATTACAAATTTGTTTTATTTTCACATTTTAATTTGAAATAACTTGATATCAAAATAAGTCTTTTAATAGAGTGTTACAAATCATGATCAAATCAGAGTACTCAATTTCGATTTGAATGAAATTCTACAAACAAATATGATTATCAAAAATTATTAAAAATAAAATGATAATTTATTATCTTTCGAATATTTTAATATCTCTTAATAATTATAACTTTATGATGAGTACGGTACTGAGATTTGAAGTTTCTTTGACAAATGATCGAATATTTCATAATACGGATCTTGTTTTTATTGAAGAATTCTACATTAGAAACATGACAAGCAATTCTTTAAGATCATACATGGTCCACTATAGTATCAATATCAGAAAACTCTATTCACCATTCATGTTTTAAATTGTACTAGAGTATACATATTTAGAATTGAAATATATAACCATTCATAGCCTTTTATATCATTATATCGTATACTCTATCTGACAAAAATATTAATCTTATCAGCTAAGGAGAAACAAGACTCCTATTATTCAAAAACTCACTTTTAACAAATGTGATTAAAAGATGTAAAGAAAATTTAAACGTATTTATTATAACACTATTTTATTTACAAGTAAGTAACCCTTTTGCTCTGTCAATACTATTCAGGTGAGGGAGCTCATCTTATAAACGACAAGGGGTGATAATGGCATTTTATTTGCCAAAACCCCAAATTTCATTTAATTTGTCATGTTGTCTATCTATACCACAGTCCTTCTGATAATTGTGGCTATCCCGTAAATTATGTTGCCTAGCAATTAGTTTAAAGGTGAAGATAAACTCATTAAATATGCTAAATATACAGCTTGTATTTATTTACATTTAGAATAAATCAAACCCATTAACCTGCAGTGAATTTGACACATATACACTTCTTACATTTTCACTATTTAATGCACATTTCCTGGCAAAATCATTGTAATTTCTCCCTAAACAGAAGCAGTTTAAAATGTTCTATAAATGCATTCAAATTTATATAAAAACTGAATTTCTTCCAAATAAAGTAAACTTCATCTTAATGAGTTTGATGCCCTTTTCAAACGACTTGGAAGTGGCGGAAAGGATAATAAACATCTCAATCTAAGATGAAAAGTGCAAATTGCACCTATATTGAATATGATGAAGGTACATGTAATTTGGTTTTAATTTTGCAGTATGCTATAATTATAGATATGTTAGTTAGCATTATTCTAAGATTGTTTCGTATGGAATGCAAAATATGCAAAGACAAAAGTTCATTTAAATTATTCTCTTTTGACATTTTTGCAAAACAAATACATAAACAAAAGGAGAGAGGTATACAAATTATTTCGTATGGGATATATATTATTGTAACCGGATAATCAAAAGCAGTGAAATGAAATTATTCTGTTATATAAAGTGTAATATTAAACGCAGTAAGATTAAAATATCAATCTATTTTACACTATACGATAGTCTCAGTTATAGATATTCACTTTTATAAGAATTAGTCAATACAATTAGATGAAATAAGAACTAAATATTGAAGTGTCTCTAAAAGCAGACGTCTTAATAAGAGCAATCTTTATGACAAGAGTAATTACTTCTTTAAATTGTCCACATTCATCATTTCAGATCTAAAGGTGTATCCGCAATGTCTTATTCCATATCTGTTTAATATATCAGAGCACATTATATGTTATTAATTCAAAATAACAATAGCTTCTGGAAGATCAAATATTGAAACAGAAATATGACTTATTAGATTTAAATGTTGGTTTAAATATATTCAAAGCATGAATGAATGAAAAGATTTCGAATAAGAATGACTGGAGTTAAAACTTTAAAAGTCACATGTATGTTTTGTAACACCCATTTAAGTATAATCAATAACTAATATGCGTAATATTAAACCAGATAATAACTCAAAATCAATGATATTAATTTGTTTTGCATAAACCGTTGAATGAATACAGAATAATGGCTTTTTTTTTTTATACTGACTTTATCAGCATGAATATCAAGCGAGCCCGATGAAGTCGGTATCAAAAAAATAAAATGCCATTATTCTGGTTATCGGCAATTTGATATAACTGTATTTTTTGTTGTTGAGAGTATGAAGTAAAATGGAATAGTTCGTAAAACTACTTTTACGCGTACAAAACGATGGGATAGTTGTACGATTGTATGAATGAAGACGCGTGCATTTCATTGATAAATCGACCGCGGATGAACATAAACAAGCGACATTGCTGCATTGATACATGACGTCATTGTCTAATATTTTCTGTATCAAGTCCTGTCCATGATCTTAAAATATTAGGCAGTAAAATCAAAGGGAAAATGTACAAACTGCCGATAAATCAAATATTTGATTAAACCGCAAAAGTCTTATATCCTGTTGGATAGGAAACTCATAATTGCTTTTTAATATTATTTTCCAGTTGAAACGTTTACACTTATGCACTGTATTAAACAATCGATTTCTTCAAACAAGTATGTAAACTGCTAGAAATCATTTGTTTATTTATTTATCATTGTCATTTTGCTTAGTTTCTTTTGTTACCTATCCTGAGATCTTACTCGGACTTCTTTTAAACTGAGTTTTACTGTGCGTATTGATGTGTGCTTGTTTTTCTACATTCGCTAGAGGTATAGGGGGAGGGTTGAGATCTCATTAATTAGATATAGGAAGATGTGGTGTGAGTGCCAATGAGACAACTCTCCATCCAAATAACAATTTATAAAGTAAACCATCATAGGTCAATGTACGGCCTTCAATACGGAACATTGGCTCACACCGAACAGCAAGCTATAAAGGGCCCCAAAATTACTAGTGTAAAACCATTCAAACGGGAAAACCAACGGTCTAATCTATATAAAACGAGAAACGAGAAACACGTATGAACTACATAAACAGACGACAACTACTGTACATCAGATTCCTGACTTAGGACAGATGCAAACATTTGCAGCGGGATTAAACGTTTTAATGGTACCAAACCTTCTCCTTTTTCTGAAACAATAGTATAACATCACAACATAGAAAACACACGATAAAATATCAATTGGAAGGCTTAACTCAATCAAAAACGTAAATTAACACACTATGAACGAATAAATTTGATCTGTGATGCCTGAATGTAAATACATAGTTATTAAAATATAAGGGACAAACATTCAAGGCCAAAAAGCAAACAAACAAGTCCAAACAAAGCCATGGCAAGACACCACCGCGAAATATTTAACCCTTAGAAAATAATCACTTTTGAAAAAAAACCGGTTTTCATGTTTAACCCCGCCGCATTTTGCACCTGTCCCTAGTGAGGAGGCTCTGGCCTTTGTTAGTCTTGTATGATTTTTTATTATAGTTCATTTAAATGTTTCGGTATGACGTCCATTTTCACTTAACTAGTACACATTTTTTTGAGGGTCTAGCTAAAGCCCGTCTCTAGGTGCGGGATTTTCTCAAGGTGTCGAAGACCCATTGATGGCCTTCGGTTGTTTGCTGCTCTTTGGTCGGGTTGTTGTCTCTTTGACACATTCCCCATGTCCATTCTCAATTTTATGTAAAACTTTTTAAAGAACTCAAATTTGAAGATTACTTTAAGTCTAACGTGTCACGTGAGCAATAATATAAGTGTAGTTCGTAAAAAAACTATACTCCACATTTACAATTTTCAGTTTTTCAGATTTTTTAATTCTAAAAATAGTTTGGATGTCAACGAGTACTCGAGTACTCGAGTATCGCTCGGTAGTACCGAGTATCGAATACCAAAATGATACTCGACTAATCGGTTTCCTGTTAGAATTTTGCTTTCTTAAAGACATTATATTTTTATTAAGAGCGCCTCCCGGGAAATTGAATATTTATCAAACTTAATCCAAAACTTGCATAGTTTCTAGACAAAGACCATGGAAATTTTCGGTTTCTTATGAAAACATTGATAAGAAATAGAACCTATACAAGTTGAAACAGTAGCCTACATAGATAAAAATTAGTGTATAAACATTTACTGCCAAAAATGATTTTATTACCATAAAACTGATTTTTTATTAGGTGCGCCTTCCGGGAAATGAAATATTTATCAAAATTAATCAAAATTAAGATACGTTTGAACTTTCGAATGTTTGCGTTTAATTGTCATTTAAAATTTCTCCGAACATAGGTAGACTATGACAAAGAGCTCGTTTCCCAAGCTTTCACTTTTAGCTAATCGTGTCTTAGTCATTCCACCCCTTTGTACCGTCAGATCAAATATTTGCATCAGCAGGACGGTTAGTTACGTAACAAAGTTGAGAAATCGACACAGAAATAGTTGACAAGATAACATTTCTAAACAAGAACAAATTCGTTGCACCCTGTGTCGACCCTCAGAAAATGTATTAAAGCACCAGTAAGTTCTACTCATTACCCCTTTGTTGATCATTAAATGTTTTTTTTTTACGATTCCGAAATGCTATTGTTTGAGTAATCATTTTCTATAGATATTTATTAATTAATTGATTAGATCATTGCCAGTATACATAATAAGTACGTGTGGTAAATGAGCTATTAATTATGGTATAAAATTCCTTGGACTATTATCTAGTCTTGGGTAATAATGTTGAGGATTTTACGTCCATAAGACAACGTTCCACAATACGTAAAATGGGTATAATTTTGTGTTTCCATTTTGTAGATGTTTTTCCGAGCGAGTACTCGAGTATCGCTCGGTAAATCCAACGAGTACTCGATTAGTAAATCTTCAACTAGTTGACATCCCTAAGAAATAGTGATAAATGTGACGACATCTTTCTAATTTCAGCCATTCATTCCAATGATGTAATATTTTAATGGGGCTTATTGGCTGTACAGTTGGGTGCAGACCAAGCATTACATAAAGTAAACGCACGTTAACGCCGCGTGCACATATTCCGTTAGTTCACTTCAATTTTCGCGTTTACTAGTAAACGCGCGTTTACTATAATTACGTTTACTTGGTCAAAATGGAAATTTCAATGTCTACCCGAGTAAACGCGCGTTTACTCTGTGTCCGTTTAGTAAGCAGTAAACGGGCGTTTACTTCAGATTTCACAAGTTGATTTTTACGTGCACTTAAAAGTAAACGGGCGTTTACTACAGATTGGACAACTTAATTATTACGTGCACTTGAATTTAAACGCGCGTTTACTTTTCGCGTCAACTGATTCTGTAAATTAAGAAATAAACAGCGTACGTGTTTATTTGTACATTTGTTTTATTAAAACGACTTTTATCTTAATATTTTACGTATATGTATTTCAAACCAGAACAATTCAAAATCAGTTTTAATTCGAAATATTTAAAAGAAAGAATTTAAAAATCAGTTCCAATAACTTCACTGAGAAGCAGATTTGCTATTTTTCCTTTTAAAAAGTTACATGTACAAAAATCGAGCCGTAAACCTCATTATCGTATGCTGCTACACTAATTAAGCAGTATAACACCATAAAAAATCTTGTTATCGGGATATATCAGTTTGTTTTGGGGATATTACGTTTTTCTTGTATTTCTCGGGAAATCGTGGTACCCGATAGAAAGGTTATCCAATACTTCGGAAAAATATTTTTATATGATGGGATATAAACATCATGGTTTTCGTTGCTTCGTTCCTAACAAACTTACCCGTAACGATTATATATGATATCGGGCACGTCCGAAAAATATACTCGTTCTGAACATGAAAATTGCCCGGGCTGGACGCTAGGCTTCAAACGAAATCAATAAACCGACAAAATAAATTAACAGTACTCTTTTCTAAGAAGAGAACTTTTAATACTTTTCATTATAAATTACATGAATCAGTCATGTCAGTGTTGGATGAAGCCGTTATTTATTAATTTTTTAAAATACAAACCATCCAGAACTACTGACTTTAGTGACAGTTCATTATGCAACTATAATGATTTCAAATTGCAAATATGGTCAGTTTAGGTAAGTGCGGACAAATAATTGTGTTATATGAGTCAGTCTGAGGTATAAAAACTACTTATATTTTTCCATATTTGTTTACGATTCAATATTTTGAATAAAAGACCTCATGCTGGCACTATAAATTGATGCGAACCAAATTTTTAGTCATTGTATTCCAATATTGCTGTCAGTTGTATTATACAACCCATCCTGATATCAAAATATAACTGATTTACTATACCGCTATAAAATTTTCATAATAAAGTCCAAACTTGGTCAATTTTGGTTGACGCGGACAAATAATTTTGTTATACGAGTCAGTCTGAGGTATGAAAACTACTGATATTTGTTAACGATTCAATATTTTGAATAAAAAGAGGAGATGCTGGCACTATAAATTGATGCAAACCAAATTTTTTAGTCATTGTATTCCAATATTGCTGTCAGTTGTATTATACAACCCATCCTGATATCAAAATATAACTGATTTACTATGCCGCTATAAAAATTTTCATAATAAAATCCAAATTTGGTCAATTTTGGTTGACTCAGACAAATAATTTTGTTATACGAGTCAGTTTGAGGTATGAAAACTACTGATATTTGTTTACGATTCAATATTTTGAATAACAGGAGGACATGCTGGCACTATAAATTGATGAGAACCAAAATTTTTAGTTATTTTTTTCTAATATTGCTGTCATTTGTATTATACAATCCATCCTGATATAAAAATATAACTGATTTACTATTGCGCTATACAAATTTTCATAATAAAGTGCAAATTTGGTCAATTTTGGTTGAATCAGACAAATAATTTTGTTATACAAGTCATTCTGAGGTATGAAAACTACTGATATTTATTTACAATTAAATATTTTGAATAACAAGAGGACATGCTGGCACTATAAATTGATGCGAACCAAAATTTTTAGTTATTTTTTTCCAATATTGCTGTCAGTTGTATTATACAATCCATTCTGATATAAAAATATAACTGATTTACTATTGCGCTTTAAAAAATTTCATAATAAAGTGCAAATTTGGTCAATTTTAATTGACGCGGACAAATAATTTTGTAATACAAGTCAGTCTGAGGTATGAAAACTACTGATATTTATTTACAATTAAATATTTTGAATAACAAGAGGACATGCTGGCACTATAAATTGATGCGAACCAAATTTTTTAGTCATTGTATTCCAATATTGCTGTCAGTTGTATTATACAATCCATCCTGATATCAAAATATAACTGATTTACTATTGCGCTATACAAAATTTCATAATAAAGTGCAAATTTGGTCAATTTTAATTGACACGGACAAATAATTTTGTTGTACGAGTCAGTCTGAGGTATGAAAACTACTGATATTTATTTACAATTTAATATTTTGAATAAAAAGATGACATGCTGGCACTATAAATTGATGCGAACCAAATTTTTTAGTCATTGTATTCAAATATTGCTGTCAGTTGTATTATACAACCCATCCTGATATCAAAATATAACTGATTTACTATGCCGCTATAAAAATTTTCATAATAAAGTCCAAATTTGGTCAATTTTGGTTGACACGGACAAATAATTTTGTTATACGAGTCAGTCTGAGGTATGAAAACTACTGATATTTGTTAACGATTCAATATTTTGAATAAAAAGAAGACATGCTGGCACTATAAATTGATGGGAACCAAATTTTTTAGTCATTGTATTCCAATATTGCTGTCAGTTGTATTATACAACCCATCCTGATATCAAAATATAACTGATTTACTATGCCACTATAAAAATTTTCATAATAAAGTCCAAATTTGGTCAAGTTTGGTTGACGCGGACAAATAATTTTGTTATACGAGTCAGTCTGAGGTATGAAAACTACTGATATTTGTTAACGATTCAATATTTTGAATTAAAAGAGGACATGCTGGCACTATAAATTGATGCGAACCAAATTTTTTAGTCATTGTATTCCAATATTGCTGTCAGTTGTATTATACAACCCATCCTGATATCAAAATATAACTGATTTACTATGCCACTATAAAAATTTTCATAATAAAGTCCAAATTTGGTCAATTTTGGTTGACGCGGACAAATAATTTTGTTATACGAGTCAGTCTGAGGTATGAAAACTACTAATATTTGTTAACGATTCAATATTTTGAATAAAAGAGGAAATGCTGGCACTATAAATTGATGTGAACCAAATTTTTTAGTCATTGTATTCCTATATTGCTGTCATTTGTATCATACAACCCATCCTGATATCAAAATATAACTGATTTACTATGCCGCTATAAAAATTTTCATAATAAGTCCAAATTTGGTAAATTTTGGTTGATGCAGACAAAAAATTTAAACGTATTTATTATAACACTATTTTATTTACAAGTAAGTAACCCTTTTGCTCTGTCAATACTATTCAGGTGAGGGAGCTCATCTTATAAACGACAAGGGTGATAATGGCATTTTATTTGCCAAAACCCCAAATTTCATTTAATTTGTCATGTTGTCTATCTATACCACAGTCCTTCTGATAATTGTGGTATCCGTAAATTATGTTGCCTAGCAATTAGTTTAAAGGTGAAGATAAACTCATTAAATATGCTAAATATACATCTTGTATTTATTTACATTTAGAATAAATCAAACCCATTAACCTGCAGTGAATTTGACACATATACATTATTTTTTCACTATTTAATGCACATTTGCTGGCAAAATCATTGTAATTTCTCCTAAACAGAAGCAGTTTAAAATGTTCTATAAATGCATTCAAAATATAACTGATTTACTATAAACTTCATCTTATGAGTTTGATGCCCTTTTCAAAACTTGGAAGTGCAAATGATAATAAACATCTCAATTTAATTTGACGTGGAAATTGCACCTATATTGAATATGATGAAGGTCATGTAATTTGTTTTAATTTTGTACGCTATAATTATAGATATTTGTTAATGATTCAATATTTTGTATGGAAAGATGCAAAGACAAAAGTTCATTTAAATTATTCTCTTTTGACATTTTGCAAAACAAATACATGTATACAAATTATTTCGTATGGGATATATATTATTGTAACCGGATAATCAAAAGCAGTGAAATGAAATTATTCTGTTATATAAAGTGTAATATTAAACGCAGTAAGATTAAAATATCAATCTATTTTACACTATACGATAGTCTCAGTTATAGATATTCACTTTTATAAGAATTAGTCAATACAATTAGATGAAATAAGAACATTGTGTCTCTAAAAGCAGACGTCAATAAGAGCAATCTTTTGACAAGAGCTTTAAATTGTCCACATTCATCATTTGTAGGTGTATATGTCTTATTCCATATCTGTTTAATATATCAGAGCACCTAGCTTCTGATCTATAAATATGACTAAATTTATAAATTTATATAACGAATGTGATTTACTTTGTCACGGCTATATAGATTTACTTGGTGAACGATATTAAATAAATGAATGAATCAGAATAAGTTTATCAGCATGAATATCAAGCGAGCCCGATGAGGTCAAATGCCATTATTCTTTATATTTGATATAACTGTATTTTTGTTGTTGAGAGTATGAAGTAAAATGGAATAGTTCGTAAAACTACTTTTCCGTACAAAACGATGGGATAGTTGTACGAGTATGAATGAAGAGTGCATTTCATTGATAAATCGACCGCGGATGAACATAAACAAACGACATTGCTGCATTGATACATGACGTCATTGTCTAATATTTTCTGTATCAAGTCCTGTCCATGATCTTAAAAATATTGCAGTAAAATCAAAGGAAAATGTACAAACTGCCGATAAATCAAATATTTGATTAAACCGCAAAAGTCTTATATCCTGTTGGATAGGAAACTCATAATTGCTTTTAATATTATTTTCCAGTTGAAACGTTTACACTTAACTGTATTGTCAATCGATTTCTTCAAACAAATGTAAAGCTAGAAATCATTTGTTTATTTATTATCATTGTCATTTTTATTTGTTTTTAAGTTACCTATCCTGAGATACTCGACTTCTTTTAAACTGAGTTTTACTGTGCGTATTGATGTGTGCTTGTTTTTCTACATTCGCTAGAGGGATAGGGGAGGTTGAGATCTCATTAATTAGATATAGGAAGATGTGGTGTGAGTGCCAATGAGACAACTCTCCATCCAAATAACAATTTATAAAGTGAACCATCATAGGTCAATGTACGGCCTTCAACACGGAACATTGGCTCACACCGAACAACAAGCTATAAAGGGCCCCAAAATTCCTAGTGTAAAACCATTCAAACGGGAAAACCAACGGTCTAATCTATATAAAAACGAGAAACGAGAAACACGTATGAACTACATAAACAGACGACAACTACTGTACATCAGATTCATGACTTAGGACAGATGCAAACATTTGCAGTGGGATTAAACGTTTTAATGGTACCAAAGACCCTTTTTCTGAAACAATAGTATAACATCACAACATAGAAAACACACGATAAAATATCAATTAGGCTTAACTCAATCAAAAACGTAAATTAACACACTATGAACGGATAAATTTGATCTGTGATGCCTGAATGTAAATACATAGTTATTAAAATATAAGGACAAACATTCAAGGCCAAAAGCAAACAAACAAGTCCAAACAAAGCCATGGCAAGACACCACCGCGAAATATTTTTAGAAAATAATCACTTTTGAAAAAACCGGTTTTCATGTTTAACCCGCCGCATTTTGCACTGTCCCTAGTGAGGAGGCTCTGGCCTTTGTTAGTCTTGTATGATTTTTTATTATAGTTCATTTAAATGTTTTGGTATGACGTCCATTTTCACTCAACTAGTACATTTTTTTTAGGGTCTAGCTAAAGCCCGTCTCTAGGTGCGGGATTTTCTCAAGGTGTCGAAGACCCATTGATGGTTGGTCGGGTTGTTGTCTCTTTGACACATTCCCATGTCCATTCTCAATTTTATGTAAAACTCTTTTAAAGAACTCAAATTTGAAGATTACTTTAAGTCTAACGTGTCACGTGAGCAATAATATAAGTGTAGTTCGTAAAAAACTATACTCCACATTTACAATTTTCAGTTTTTCAGATTTTTAATTCTAAAATAGTTTGGATGTCAACGAGTACTCAGTACTCGAGTATCGCTCGGTAGTACCGAGTATCGAATACAAAATGATACTCGACTAATCGGTTTCCTGTTAGAATTTTGCTTTCTTAAAGACATTATATTTTTATTAAGAGCGCCTCCCGGGAAATTGAATATTTATCAAACTTAATTAAAAACTTGCATAATTTCTAGACAAAGACCATGGAAATTTTCGGTTTCTTGTAAAAACATTGATAAGAAATAGAACCTATACAAGTATACAGTAACCTACATAGCTAAAAATTAGTGTATAAAAATTTACTGCCAAAAATGATTTTATTACCATAAAACTGATTTTTTATTAAGAGCGCCTTCCGGGAAATTAAATATTTATCAAAAATAATCAAAATTAAAATACGTTTGAACTTTCGAATGTTTGCGTTTAATTGTCATTTAAAATTCCTCCGAACATCCGACTATGAAAAAGAGCTCGTTTCCCAGGCTTTCACTTTTAGCTAATCGTGTCTTAGTCATTCCACCCCTTTGTACCATCAGATCAAATATTTGCATCAGCAGGACGGTTAGTTACGTAACAAACTTGAGAAATCGACACAGAAATAGTTGAAAATAACATTTCTAAACAAGAACAAATTCGTTGCACCCTGTGTCGACCCTCAGAAAATGGTTTAAAGCATCAGTAAGTTCTAATCATCACCCCTTTGTTGAACATTAAATGTGTTTTTCACGATTCCCAAATACTATTGTTTGAGTAGTCATTTTTCTATAGATATTTATTAATCAATTGATTAGATCATTGCCAGTTTACATAATTAGTACATGTGGTAAATGAGCTATTAATTAAGGTATAAAATTCCTTGGACTATTATCTAGTGTTGGGTAATAATGTTGAGGATTTTACGTCCATAAGACAACGTTCCACAATACGTAAAATGGGTATAATTTTGTGTTTCCATTTTGTAGATGTTTTTCTGAGCGAGTACTCGAGTATCGCTCAGTAAATCCAACGAGTACTCGATTAGTAAATCTTCACCGAGTTGACATCCCTAACAAATAGTGATAAATCTGACGACATCTTTCTAATTTCAGCCATTCATTTCAATGATGTAATATTTTAATGGGGCTTATTGGCTGTAGGTCCTTTTCGCAATTTGTTTGTTTTTTATCATATGAAATAAGTGGATAAAAATATAAGTATTTTTGACAGAGTTTTACAATCTTGATCTGAGTACTCAACTTCGATTTAAATGCAATTCTACTAAACGAATGATATGTGAAAAATTATCAGAAAATAAAATGACAAGTAATTATGTTTCAAATATTTTAATATCTCTTAATAATTATTACTTAATGAGAAGAATGACATGGAGATTTCAAGTTTCTTTGACAAATGATCGAATATTTTTTAATACCGGTCTTTTTTATTGAACCATTGTTCCAAAGAAACTTGACAATCAGTATTGAACACTTTTCCTTTAGACCATACATGGTCCACTATAGTATCAATATCAGAAAATCACTATTTACCATTCAGGTTTTCAATTGTATTGAAATATAACTATTTAAAAAAGAAATATATAAATATACATAGCCTTTTATGTCACTATGTCGTATACTATATCTTGAACAATATAGTAGTCTTATAAGACGAGGAGCAGCAAGACTTCTATAAGTTAACAAACTAAATTTCAACAAATGTGATTAAAATATGTAAATTTTTATCAACATATTTATTATAACACGTCTATCAAAACGACGAAAAGTATTTGTAGAAATATTTAAGAATTTCTATTTGCGAGTAAGTCACTCGTATGCTCCCTTAATATCTAAGGGGAAAACAAGTCAAAGATTGCTGTCTTATAAATTTTGTACTCCAAACAAGACGATCGATCTCCCAGGCTGTCTTTGGATATATGGAATATGATTAACTGTATAGCTTTCATTTTTGAGACCCATTGTGTAAAGAGAATAAAATTGAGAATGGAAATGGGAAATGTGTCAAAAAGACAACAACCCGTCAAAAGAACAGAAAACAGCCGAAAGCCCTAATGGGTCTTCAACACAGCGATAAAATCCTGCACCCGGAGGCGGGCTTCAGCTGGCTCTTATAAACAATGGGTCTAGAATGCAGATGTTTAATCCGATACCTGTTTGCAATTTCATGCTTTAAAACTTGCAACAAAGCTAGGAATGATCCGTAGATGGCCTGTTGACGCCATATTGTATATTCGTTTTGACTCAAGAAGGTGTTAAAATTATCTCAATTGCAGAACCAACTTGTTTTTATATTGTTTCATTCCTTTTTTGGCATCCATGTAGTTTAACGATATGAGCTTGGAAATATTCTTTATACATGACAAGTGTCATAACTATTTTCGAAAATAGTTTATTTGGGGTTTTTCTAACCCTTCTTAACAATTTGCCTTGACATACACAAGATGATAAAAATGAACTTAAAAGATCGCAATGATAATAGCTAGACCCCTCAAATCTGCATTTTAAAGTTGAACAAAAAGTAGTGTCTGTTTCAAAATAATGATTCAAAAGGAGTTTGTTGAGATATACTTGTTATAAATCATCGTCAGAGCCAAGGCATTGATTAAATAGAGGATGCAGGCGTAATGGTCATTTTGATATGAATGAGATGAAGGAAGGATAAGTCCCAAATAGTTTTGGTTCTCCGGTTGATAGTTTAATTAAGGATTTACAATTTAATAAATGAGACAAAGGTTGACGTCTTTGAAAAATGCACAGTTTTAGCATTCTAGTAGCCATACATTTTTTTTTAAACAATTTGTTCTACAGGCACCGTCCGTATTGCTTGTTTGTTTCTTTACTTATAAAAAAGAAATATAATTGCCAATGAGACAACTCTTCACAAGAGACCAAATGACACAGCAATTAACAACTATAGATCACCGTGCGGCCTTCAACTATAAGTAAAGCCCATACCGCATAGTCAGTTATACAAAATGCCCCGAAATGACAAATTTAAAACAATTCAAACTTGTTTGTTTGTGTTTGTTCATTATTCATTTATTTGTTGTTTTTTTTTTATATAATAATGGTGTAAACGATTCCCCTGTACCTGCCTCATTCGTGGTGTAAAGATCGGATATTTAATGGAACAAAGAGGTATTTGCACAATAAAGAATTCAAATAAGAAGATTATTATTTTAGTTGAAATATCTTTTCAATTTGCTACTGAGACAAAATACTCGCCAGGAATACTTATCAATAGAATATGGACTCTTGAATGTCTGTTGCTCGAACAATTTTGGAAAGCCGGTATGATCAGCTGTCGTTGCTAAACTAATTTAGTATGTTGATAAGTCAAATTCCAGTACGAAGCATTACTTGGCAAATGAAATAAAGTTTGAGACATTATTCATAGCATTTTCGTGGTCATCTTAGACAAAGATAATTCGAATTAGATTATCATATTTTAATCTGTTAGTATTTTGAGTCGCTTTTAAGTCGCAATAATTTCAAAGTTATTGATATATCAATAGTACCGTTAGCATATTATTATTGTTAAACATGAACGTCCATTTAGATTCCCATTTCAGCGTGGATTGTTAAACATTTCCAATTTGAATAGTTGCTTATTTGTTTTGACCTGAGGCGAACCAATGTTATTATTGATGAAATGCGAAACTATATCGACGGTTGATCTAGTCTTAACTGGCATAAAGGTTCAGTATTTCTCTGTTTATGAAAATAAGAAGATGTGGTATAATTGGCGATGAGAAAACTCTCCATTTTCGCGACTAAATGATGTAGAAGTTAGAAACTATATTTCATTTGGCCTTCAACAATGACTAAACCCCGGCCGCATAGCAAGCTACAAAAGGCCACAAAATGATACATGTAAAACAAATCAAACGAGAAATTAGGCGACCTGAGTTAGGTACAAAACAATAAAGGAAACACTAATATGATATACAGCAACAAAAGACATCCCCCTAAATTGCAGACTCCTTCCATGGGTATGTGTTGGGGCGCATTAATAACAGGCTGTTGAAATAGACCTATGTCGGGACGCATGCTTTTTTTTTTTTTTTTTTGCCTTTGCATTACTTACTGTTTCTACGAGTATGTAAACTTACTTTTACCGAAATATTTTGAAATATTCTGCTAAAACAGATATTTTCTATTTTTATTTCCATTATTTGGTGGGTATTGTTCGTGTTGTTTAGACTAATTCGTATTAGAAATAATGCAGGGTTTAAAAAAAAGATGTATAACTTTCTTAAACGGCAAGATATCAATTTTATTTTACACATGATATGAAAATATGCTTCAAATAATTATTGTTTCATATTTTTTTTCTAACTTAATGTTACGTTATTGCCGATGAATTTACTTCACGATTTATTAGGATTAACGAGGAATAGATGTAGATAATTTATGCTTTTTTCTAAATCACAAGAAAAAGTATCAGAAGCTACGTTACAGAAACTAATTCAAACACAATGAAACAAAAAGAGGGGTACACCATATATTCAAAGTACAGCTGTTATCCTGAAATACAATTATTTAAAAGTTAGTAATTTTTTTTTATCAAATTCCAATTTCACATAACCATACTGGTATGATAAGCAAGAATAGTACCGAAACAGTGCAACCAATATTATCTAATATCTTGTCAGAGAACATGTAGAATGTGCGCATGTTTAAAATTTTCATCTTTTAATTATTTTAAATCTATAACCAACCGTTGAATTGAACATCAGCATCAGTTGGAAGTCTCAAAAAAGAGTCTACTTTCGTCGATAACAGAGTCATTAGTGAAATGATAAATATTAAGTCCATCCTTCAAAGAAGCTTCACTTCCAACAGTCGCACCAAAAGTCTTTTAAATATATCCTTGATTTGTGAATCTTTTAATATGTAAAATATGAAAACTTAATAACAGTTATGTATTCAATTGACCATTTGAATCTTGAGGGTCAAATTTTAAATACCAATACTTGTAATGCTGAATCCTAATATTTGATTAAATATATTTGAAAGAAGGACACACAAAAGAGGCCAAAATGAGAACAAATTGCATATCGATAAGTTCCAATGCCATATATTTTTTTTCAATAGAATTATATCAGATACATATTTTGGCAAATCACTGTGAAGAAAAAGATTCATGAATTGCTCGAAACGTGTAATTGTGGTTTCTCTTTATGTTAGGTGCATAATAAAAAAATAATAAATTATGTTAAACAGTTGGCAACATTTCAGGATAATCTGTCGAATAAAAAGCATCGACTCGCGCAGCCTACGTTACATATCACGTTTGTTTACATATTAAAAGATTGTTCATAATATCTATATGCTATATAATAAAGAAACTTCAAATCTAACGTCATCATTATTATGAGTTTCAAACATTTTATTCTTCTTGTATTTGTTTTACTATTGATTTGTGCTCTTTGCAGAGATATATAAAATATTAGGTCAATGTGTGAGAAATGTCTACTTTCTTGAATGAGGCTTAGAAACTGGGAAATGTGAGGTTTACCGACCGTTCAAAAGTTTCGTGCCGAATACAAAAAAGTTGATATTTTTCTGACATTGGTTGACCTCATATTGTTTTTGTACAGCTAAACTGCAGCTAAAAAGTGCTACAATTATATTTATGAGAATGCTTATACAAAAGATAACTTTTCTATCTTTAAACGAACCCTAGATTTTGAACAATTAAAATTGACATTGCATGAACTATCCATGTGTTACAATGTTTGGGATGTAAAGATACAAACTGTTTTAACAACCGTTATAGAATATAAATGTTAGTGACCATACAAATGATCAACTTCTCGTAGTCACAAACCAGTATTCTACCTCTTAAAGTCAATGATTTGCAATTGACATAATCATTACGATGGGCACTTTAAATGTTGTACCCGTCATATTGCTCGTGTAAGTGCAAAATCAGTGATAAGTATTCTTCATACGAGAAAAAGGGGAAGGAAATACGGTTAGGACAATTGAATGTATCCGTCGTCATCGGTGAACGGTCAACCTACTCGTGATACCATCCATAAAATGATTTGTGGAGGTTTCCTCCCTGATTTTATTACCAGACCAGTAGTCAGCAATTATGTTTTTGAGATGAGCTATGCTTGATCATGTTGATATGGTTAAAATCATAAATTACATGTTAACAAAACTTTAATACTTTTTTTAAATGCTAACTAAAATGATTTTCAACACCATGAATAAATTCGAAATTTTGAGTCCTCAATTCAATATATCTTCGTACTTTATTCGACCTCTTTAACTATTTTATTCGAGCGTCACTGATGAGTCTTTTATAGAAGAAACCAACGTCTGACGAGAAAAATTTAATACTGGTATATATGATGAGTTTGTTCTCATATAGTCTGGTACCGAGATAACCGCTCTATTCGGTGGTTGAAGCTATATCTGTTGTTCCTTATTATGAACTGGAATATAAAAGTAAAACACAAATTTGAATTTACTTTCTAACAGAATATTACATTTCTCTGATTTAATTAAGCACTTTATTTTATCTAAAAGATTTAACCAGGAAAAAACAAACTTCTATTGTTGATTTAATGTGTTGTATGGTATATTATCAAGCATATTAATTATTTATTGCTCTAAATAAGTGTTACATCAAAATATACGAGGTTAAAATACTTTTGTTTTTTTAAATTTTGTAATTCCAGTCACTTTTATTCGATACTTTGACATTCATATTTCAAATCTATTAAAACAAACATTTAAATTAAACCAGTTCGTATTTATGATTCAATATTTGATCTTTCGGAAGTTATTGTCCATTTTAAATGTCATTAATTGAGCTCCGATTGAAAACATAACGAATAAAACGTTGCGGTATACATGGTATACTTTAAATTGCAATGATAAATGTTGAGAATTTCCAAGGAAGAAGTTAACGTATTTCTCTCATGACACAGACTTATAACATTAAACATGAAAACAAAAACCAGAAATGTGATATGCTTGCAAATGAGACAACTCTCCACAAAAGACAAAATGACACAGAAATTAACAAAATTACTATATTTCATCGTATGGCTGTCAACCTTTTTTAAAAGCAATACCTCATAGTCAGATATAAAAGAGGGGCAAAAGATACCAAAGGGACATTCCAATATAAAATGCCCCGAAATGAAAAATGTAAAACAATTGAAACGAGAAAATTAACGGCCTGATTTATGTTCAAAAGATGAAGTAAAATCAAATATGATGTACTGCAACAAACGATAACCACTGAATTACAGGCTCCTGACTTTGGACAGGCACATACATAATGTTGCATTGTTTGTTTTCAGATTAACGGAAGATACCTTAGAGATTAGTTATTATTTCACCTTATTTCTTTCGTCACAATTGTTCACCAGCTGTAAGTAAATTAAACTTAGACTATGTATTATCTCCCTATTTACCTCCTTTGAATTTAGTGAAAATTCGTACATATTGTTACCCGAGTGCATTTCATATAACAGAATAATTTCATGTCACAGCTCTTGATTCAAAATGTCATGATTATTCATATGATATAGAAGTTGGAACTATGAATTATTATCTAAATTTAATAACTCATAACTTAAGGAAAATAATACAACATATTTGATTTTAGTACTTGGTCTCTTTAGCGATATATTATCATCTTTGTAATGACATGAATGAACAATAATTGTACAAAAATAACTTATTTTATTAAAATGTAATTAGACATGTGTCAATGTAACCTTAATTTCGTTGTTACACTAAGGGTTATATAAATATATATGTAAACATTGATCATATTGATCGTGCAAAAGAAAGAAAAGTTTTTCTTTCATATTGTTTATATAAGGAAGGTTATAGTAATAAAGCATGGAATTTATAAAAAAAATCAAATCTTGCATTTTTGGTGAAGTTTTGCTTTTGTGAAAATTTAAGAAGTTCTGCAGGTCTATTAATAAGGCATTCAAAACTAGTGTAAATTTAAATCAAAATAGATTGCAGAGACAATTAACACATGACGTTCACAGGCGAAATAGATTGCTTGTATTGATTATTTGTCAATATAACCATAATATTAAAACAACACTGATGCATTCAATTCAATCATTTTATTCAGGTACACAAAGAGTAACAACAACATAAAATTATAAAAAAAAAAGACATACCTCATTCTACGGTCAACACTAACTATTTTGTAATTATTGATAAAAATCTATAATTAACGCTATTATGATACACGTTTTACATTTTGAAACTGTCAAAATATGGATGTTTGAGGTAAAATGTTCCAAGATATCTAGATCAAGACCTTTGAATTTTGCATTAATGTAACCTCAGTATTTCAAGTTTTACACATGTCAGATAATCAATGTCGAATACATTAAAAACATACCATATTGGTTGACTGTACTTTTTTCTTATTTCCTTATAAATCAAAGATTTTCAGCAATAACATGTATTAAAAGGATCTATAGTTTACATGAATCAATCTAATTTTGCATGCACTATAACCACATGACGATTTTCTAAAGGTATAAAAAAATATTCGATTTTGTTCAGACTTTTCAGATGTCCTAATAATCAAATCGACAATTTAGGACTAAGATTCATTGACAAGTGTCTATTTTGTTATAGAGACATTAAACTACTTGTAATTGAATATTGAATTCAAGAAAACGTACAAGTGGCATGATTGCATCTCCTCAATTTTGTGTTGACTAGCGTATGCGTATTAAAGGTGAAAAATCATAGATAAAGATCAATATATTAAAAAAAAGAATAACAAAAACACCGTTCGCGAACTCCAAGGAAAATTCAAATCGTAGATTCCCTTATCAAATGGCTAAATCAAAAGCTCAAATACATCAAACGAAGGGAAAGCAACTGTCATATTCTTGACTTCGTACAGCCATTCAATATTAACACAATGAAAAGAAACTTATATGTTTAATGTCGTAAAAGAGGTTTTGTGACGCATGAATATCTGGAGTGTTTTTTTAACGTTCAAGTATTGTTATGAACGTTTAATTATACTTTAATAGCTTTGTTTGATCGAAAATGTTGTTCCCGTCAAACTTAGCAGTTACCAATTGTGCGTTTCGAAAATAGACTAAATGGTGGCATTTGAATAGCATCCCCTGTTTAAAATGTGTTGTTATTCCTACATTTCATTAGTAACTGGTCTGTATAAACTTTTTTTACTAAATCTGTGTCAATACAGATGAAATCGTGCATACTTTTGCTATATATATATATGTAGTCCTTGACAGTGATACACATAATTAACCTTGACAGTTAGAGACTCATTTTCTAACACACAGTTTAATGTAGGATTGGGCGTATTAAAAGCGGATTCCTATCTGCCAGACCGAATTCGAACTAGACAGCTGACATCATAGGTAATTTTTTGTCACATATGAAAATAGCTATTTATTTATTTTGTGAGACAACACTTGGCAAAATTATTTTGCATAGCACAAATAAAGGACTGCATTTTAAAATCAATACTTGTTATAAAGATTAGCAAAAAAAACTAGAATAGAGAATGGGAATGTCTTCCGTCCCTCTTTTAGATGCAATCATTGGAATTACATGTCATCCAGATAAAAATCATTAATCTTTCTACGATCAATCAATCGGAATAGAAAATGAAAACGCTTTATAAATTCCTTGCGTCCGAAGCCTTTTTATTTATTAACCTTTGTCATGTTTATTATTAACCCGAATATTTGAAAGGCAAGGATGTGAAAAAGCGAAACAGTTGCAGAGCTAAATAGGGAAATCAAATAATAAAAAGTCAACCAAGATAAAAACACTTAACTCATTGATACTGATACTAAAGACACACAGAAAACATAGCTACAAGTTAAGACAAAAATATTCACAGCTCGTCACATAAATGATTTTGTTTTACATGATTTAGGGATTATTTAAGCTTACCTTTGAACTCAATATCAGCATCCTTTGGAAGTCTCAAAAAGGAGTCTACTTTCGTCGTCGATAATATTGTCATGAGTGAAATTATGAACACAAAGTCCATCCTTCAAAAGCAGTCAACTTTCACCATCCGAATTGGAATTCTTTAAATTGTTTAATTTCTGGCGTAATTATTTCTTAATGCAGTATATATATTTAAGTTTATTAATTTTATTCGATTTGGCAAGACGTTGACCTACGAAAAGCTTATAGGCGTGAAATTGTACCATACATACGTTATCATATTGCATACCTTACATTAACATTATATTTTTTAATTATTTAGTGAAAGACGATCTACTTGTTGAATGTACTTCATGCTATTAAACAATAAAAGTATGATAAAAAATTTAAATGTTTTTGTTAAACGTTAAGGAAGATAGGTATCATTTTCCGTGTCTACAAAACCATAATTGACATTTGACATACTCGCATAATAGTATAGTGAGAAATGCGGATCGTCTTATAACTCAATCCGCTGTCAGGTGTGTATCGTGTCGCGCAATTTGTTTGTTTTCTGCGTAGTGTTTGATGAACTATGTTTGTCTTCTTTTTTGTTTTGTATTTTCTGGACATTGTGTTGTTTTTGTATTTCTTTAATCATCCCCGTGATATCGTCCTACTTTTTTATGATGAATCTTAGTTACACAACAAACGGTATGTTTCCGTGGACAAAACACGTGTTTCAGTGAAAATAACATGTTCAAACATGCAAGTGTAAAATTAAAAAATCAAAATTTAAAAAAAAATAGACTACTAAAACCCATAGACTTCAACTAGTTAGAGGCAGCAGTCTGCTTATGTCCAAATCTCAAATGTGCTGTTAAAGGATACAATCCATGGTAAACAAAAAATTCCATTCCAAATGTGCGAGACTGGATGCACGGAAATGCTAAGCGTTTCCCGGGATGCTTAAAACAACAAAAATCTTTTAAAATTGTATTAACATGCACCACAGAATCATCCTTAAAGTTTCAATGAGTTCATACTGTTAAAACAGCTTAATTTGCGGAAACGTGGATATCAGATAAAAAGACTGGCATACTTGTATTAAAAATAAATTGTCCTCGAATGATATTCATTCGCTGATAGGTACGAAAATGCCTTACCTATACATGACAAATATGCACGCCTATGAGATACAGAACGTGCAATTGTTGATGCAGCTAGTTTCACTTATTGAAGTCTTCAATTTACCTAGTAGTATCGCCCCATTGACATTTAGATGGGTCTTAATTTTGTAAATTATACACATAATGGACTAATCATAGTTTATATTATTGCAATCGTAATGCATCATTCTCACCACGTGAATGGACTTTCACAAATGATCCAGTTTTTGAATTATCATTTTGGCATCAATGAAAGCAACGTTTCTATTGTTGGTTAAACATCGTCCAATGTGATTTCAGGTTATTGACTTGTGACATACACATGAAAATTGTGGCGGGATTTACCATGTTTTCAGGAACCCAGCACTCCCTCAACCTGAGACCGCGGTGTACCAGCACAGCATAACATATAGCTTTTTACAATAAAAAAAATCAATAATATACTATAAAGTTAAACCAAAATAAGTAAGAATACATTTTAATGGTTCTTAATGTAGTTATATAATAAGCATATCACTGCAAAGTGTGTACAAATGTAAGTAACATATGTATGTAGCACTGGAAACAGTAAACAAAAGTAATTGCTACCAACAACAACAATAAGGTCCAGCAAACCAATTCCTACCGAAAAAAAAACAAAACATAACTAACATAAAAAAAACCATAAAAACAGAAACACTTTGAAAATTGTACGTTGCTATACACCATCCATGAAATGTCATCATTGTTGCAGACATATCTAATGTAATATTGAAAATTTTACTTTGGAAACCATTGCATAAAATCAAGTAGGAGGATTATTGAAGACGAATTTTTGCATTGGCAGTGTGTTCTCAATTTCTGAGTTTAAATAATCTTTAGATACCTTTCGCCGATGGTTTTAATCTAATTTGCAGCATGAATGATATTGGTAATAAAAATACATTCGGGAAAACACTAATGCGAGAAAAACAAAGGAATGGGCCCAGTAAGACCCCTTTTTGGCCACAAAATATAGCAGTTTTACAAAACTGTTAAAAACTTTTAGCTATTTATTGGAAAGTAAAATACTTCTGTTACATAAATATGGGCTGTTTTTGACAATACAATGTACATGTATTGGGTACTAGCATCATTAGTTCATGCTAAATTACTCAAATCTTCAAAATTTTAGCATTTTGGTAAAAAATTTTGACGGTTTCCGTCTGAAATGGAAGTGACAGCATTTGTGTTCATTCTTAATTTTAAATGTAAGTTGTATTTGATGATTATACATAACATATATAAAGGTTGAGAATGAACAATGACAAAAACCATCTGAAAAGTGACATATTATGGCATATTTGATAGATTTTTCATATTTAAGCTTGAATTTGAGCGTCTTTAATGACTAAATCAGTTCAAATCTTTCACATAAACTAATTGAATCGACTGAACTAGACACTTACGTGTTTAAAAAGTGTCCAAAATCTTTCATCAGATGAACCTGAACTTTGAAGGCAAAATCGGCCCTTACGGGACCTACTCCTTTTACTTGAAATGGTGTGATTCGTGCGTTATATTAACAACAACAAAATAAACCTTAATAAAGCAGACAAATATTTACAAATATGACAAAGAAGATAGAGATTGGATGATTGATTAGAATTTAACACAATTTTCGGCGCGATTGAAAATTCGTGAAGAATGCCGAAAACCCACAGAGAACCTTCGACCTAATGCTAGAAACTGACAATCCTAGTTAATTGAGATTGGAGTCGCTTACACAGGCATATTGTGGGTAAGAACTCACAACTGCAGTGTTAACAGGCTAGTGATACAGTAGTTGAACCTTTTCAGACCACTCGCCAACAAAGGCCCCTGAGGGCTGGGTAAAACATAGGTTCATACAAGATGCAAGTTATCGTGTTTGACTTCGAATGTTGAGTGATGCATATCCTTGGTGGGTTGTTTTTGAAATACCGAACGTTTTCCTTGATCTTTTCTTATTAAACTATGAGTCACACTTTTTCAACACACATTAAAATATTAGTTGACACGCCAAGTTTCCGTACAAGATGAATATATATCGTTGTCACATGACTTTTTTTAAATGCTGGTTTTGAAATATGGACGACTGTATTTATTTGTTTGTTTTGATTTGTAACCATCCCAAATGCAGCAAAACTACTCGTTAAAATGTCACTATTAATGTTACGACTTCGGGTCGATTTCTAGGTTTATAATCAAGGCCAGACAACTTACTACATAACAAAACATCAATATAATAAAGAAGGACCAAAAGCTAGTGTGACTTTTAAAAAAAATGAAATGTCGTATGTTAGAGGTTTGCTGGTAACCAGGAAGCTATTAAACTCCGAGTCGTTACTACAATCCCGTTCTCTTGTCCTGAAAGTGACCTACCGAATTAAACTTATTATCAGATTTGTACTTACATGAGTTACACGACGGGTGACACAAGTGGAGCAGGATCTGCGTACCATCCGGTGCACCTGAGATCACCCCTAGATTTTGGTGCGGTTCGTATTGCTCAGTCTTTAGTTTTCTATGTTGTGTATTGTGTACTATTGTTTGTCTGTTCGTCTTTTTCTTTTTCAGCCACGGCGTTGTCAGTTTATTTTCAACTTATGAATTTGAATGTCCATCTGGTATCTTTCTCTTAAGGAATTAATCAGATACGAGTTGAAATAAACAAGCATTTAGACAATCCTGAATGACTAGTTATAAATGATTTTGGAGAAAAGGGAATGTCAATGTTAGTATTCAGAAAGTTGAATCGCCCGTCAATGAAAAGGAAACCATGATAAATCAATATCCGGCCAATTACCAAAGCATCAAAAATATGCATCCGATCTTCAAATATTTCCTGAAATTAAAGACATTAAAGTGACATTGAACGAAAATAAACGATATCTAAATTCATTTTCTGTTTGTTTGTTGACAAGATGTGTTCTTCTATTTCTTTTTTCTAAGGTCTATATCATTTAATTCTTGGTTTTGTTATAGTAACATTCGAGACTTATCATTGGATAAAAAAAACAAAGTGAAAACGATGATAATTTTCTATTGTTTAAATTTTTTTTCAGCATTTTTAAATATAGAGAAGAAAACCACCAAAAAGCAATCACGCTCCACGAGATAACGTTCAACTTAAATGGAAGAATCGTTTCTATTATCAATGTATGTCAACAGTGGGTTTACATCTTTTTGTGAAATTCAAACGGTATTTGGACAAATACCAGTCCGCAATGATGATTTCGTATGAAATATCATTCTTTCCGCGATATTCAAGTTTTCCCGATTTGTGTTTTTTATGACGGACCAAAGAAACAACGTACATTGTACATGTTTTCTCATTTTTTGTACAAGAGTTGTCGTTCTTCTAACAACAAAATAGTTATTTCTAAACTAAATAGATATCAAAGTCACTACTAATCAGAGACAAAGATTAAAATTAAAGTAGTGTCAATGAAACAATCTAAAAGTCGCACGGAACAAGATTAATTGAAAGTAAATAAATTTGCTTTTATGTATGCTTAGCGTGTGAAAATTAACAAGGCTTAAAAGAGTCGCATCTATTTAAAAAAACGAATAAAACATATTGACAAAAGAGACAAAAGAGGTACGGTAAGAGTGTCGATAATAATATTGCATCAATAAATATTATAATATGACTGTATCTTTTCCTTCTAAATGTGACATATAAAGTGTTTGTTTAAACACTTTATTGGTGAATTTGCAGTTTTATAGCATTATATCAACATTATAACTGAAATACGTATATCAATGTTTCAGAGTCAATTGCTTTTATTCATGAACAAATTGTCACTTATAAAAATATTACCATCGCAAACCATTGCGTAATATATGATATTATGCTTCATGAATGTTTAAGGTGGTACCGAACACCTAAGGGTGTTAACTCTTTAAAAAAATCAGCTGGACATTTTAATCAGTAATATTAGTAAGGAGAAGCATCTCAATGATGAAATTTAGTGTTTGCAATTAAATTATTCCTGTAAAGTGTGTGTTTCAAATTGTTGTTTTTTTTTTAAACATTTTTCTTAGTAAATATTTTGGTCAAATTTTATGAAAATTAAACAAACAAAATCTGTTTAGGCAAAGTGTTCGGTACCCCTTAATTTAGATATAATCTCTGTTTTATTTACCAAATTTGTTACCGACTACCAGTGCGTTAAAATGTACATGTTTTTCTTTGTAGAGAAACTGTTTACAAATCGCCATTTCCTGGTGAAAGGTCCGTACAGAAAGAAGGAAGACACGTTTGATTGCTTATAGTTTTATCTTTTGAGATTTCAATTGCATTTAATTTTTTATGACAAGAAACCGGGTTCTTTCTTGGTGCGTTTGAAGTCGTTGTATTGGTTTTAATTTTAGAAGAATGTGTTTTTGAAAGTACATAGAACCTTTATAATGCACTTCCTTTCAAGTGGGGGACAACATACATTGCTTTACAGTAATTGTTTGACAAAGGTTTAAACCATCTTTTAAATTCATACACTGTGAGATACAATATCCCGATGCTATATGATAACAATTAGGTGAAGAAAAGAAAATGTTTGAACTATTCGAAATCAGATACAGCATTTAAAACAAGAAACACAATGGCATGCCTAGCTGATATAGTCCTTGTTTGTGTTGGTGTCCTTAAAAGTTTTTAGCCACGCACCAGGATACCTGTTTGTCAATAGAAATATTATTTTAAACTGATTCGCGGAAGGATTATCACTTCAGAGTGCATAACAATGTCTAGTTCCAGTCTTTTCAGCAAATTTCATATTGCGTCTACTTGTAAATTTGTCTCCTCAAAATTCAAAATGACAAACCACCTTCAAGTCTTTAACGTGTGATTACTTAAACATAAAGTAAATATTCCTTTGGGACTTAAAAAGACTCTTTATTTTGTTTTATATAAAACATGCAAAAGTCTCTGAAATATGTTGTATGAAAGTGCTTCAGGAAGAAGACATATTAAGCACTTATTCAATGTAAGCCGATATATCATCATTTAATCACAAACGACAGAAATTTTTCTATAAAGTCTAGGAAAAGAACCTCAGATTATTTATAAAACCATTGCATGAGGACTTTAAATAAAGTATTGTTTTACACTGTATTCGTGAGCAATTAAAATAAGTATAAACTCGTAATTAAACATAGTTTTTTTATGTATATATTTCTGAAGTTTTCTTCAATAGTCAAAAGGCATGTAGATGTTTCTGTTCTCTTAACAGATTAGTTTATAAAATATTCGTATTGGCATTAAATATTTTTTTCATTATTGACTTTTTTGGAATGTTACGAAAAACATTGCTTAATTCTTGACATGTAACTTTTGTACGGGTTTGTGTAATCTGCACAGTAAAACGTGTTTCTCCCGCAGACATTTGGATCAGATTTGTCAAGGCAAAAACATATCACTTTTCCAATATGACGGTATTCCATTGCTTATTTTTAAAATGATGACACGTTGAGGATACATTTCTTTGGAATGTACTAATTGTATTTTTTTTTTTTTTTTTTTTTTATATAAAAGCAGTATAATTTTATACCTTTATGATCAATATCAAGTAAAATATTATTTTAATTTATTGATCTGTTAATCTGATAATTTATTTTTATGGACAGAGTTTTTCTTCAAATATCGTTAAAAACTTGGCTACATTTGAGCACATGTTACACTATTTAATTTTGAAAGGAAGAATATCATACTGTATTACTTCTCAATACAATTTATTTATAAATTTCCGAGAAAACGAATTCTGACAAAGCATTTTTGAAATAGTTCGCATGTTGACCCCTGCATACAATATCTTTTACAATAAAAAGTATTGTGAATATGTAATTTCGAGTTTTGTTCATGTTGACTAATACAATTTGTAAATATTGGTAGTATATAAAATATGTTGTTTATAAATTTCCGTGTACATGATATTATTACGACGCTACGTTTGTAAAGATAACTGAGGTACTAAATTTTCATTCGTTTTTAAAGTGTTTTTGTGAATCATTTTCATTTCTATAATGATTGTATCGAAAATTGTTTTATGTTATATTGTTCTGTAGGTAATGTTGTATTTCAAAATAATGAACATATATAATCATGATGTACTAGATTTTTCATGAATTCAAAAGCTATAAAGAACCAAGCTGTCAACTCATTCATCCAAAGTTCACTTTCGATGGATTTGGGTATTTTGATGATTTTTGGAGTACTTATTCATGCTTGGATTTAAAGAATTAGGCTTCAAGATGTATGTTAATATAAAAAACAAACACTTCAGACGCAAAACATTCATGAAGTATTAGTTGCCTTAGTTATTGAAAATTGAAATATTTGTAATTATGTTCTACACATGGATTTGGATCGCTATATAATAAAGTGCTTGCCAAAATTGTTTCATCCGCCTTATTCCGTTTCTGCCAGTCATATTTAACTCGTTAAAGATACAATGTTTATAATTGTGTACCCTAGACTTCGTTTCGTCACATAACAGACTTATCAGTGTAGCTCGAATCAAAACAGTTTGATCCACTGGTGAGACAGTTTGGATAAACAAGGTATTGTGGAATGCGATTGTCACACTGTGTGATCTTGGTTCAAGTAAGAAATTAAACTTAGAAAATAAAACTTACAATTAATAAAATTCATATTCATTTATTAAAATTGTTTGATTGTTAAATAGTTTAAAATTTTCGATTCATGTTGAATATTTAAACACATGGAATAATTGATAGGGTTTGATTTAATAAACAGAATATCAAGCGATGACTGAAAGACAAAAGACAACGCCATAGTCAAACTAAAATTAGACAATACAAACATTAACAGTACCTTATTAACTGCACCAGATGCTTATCTTGGCATTTAATGTTTCTACAGTAAATGTTTGATTTTCAAATGTTTGAAGTCAACTTTCGAACAAAATCGTGAAAGACTTGAAAAAAGGACCAACAGTAAAGTAAAACCCGGACAATCTTGTAAAGTCTTAGCTGTTCATTTAAATCTTTTTTGTCAATAAACAACAGTAACATCAACATGATCAACAAGGTGTAATTCAATAATCAGTGTCTTTCATACCAGTACATCTAAAGAGTGATACAGTCATTACACGAAATATCACCTCGTTACTTAAACTTCGAACACCACTTGTGCTTATAATCTGAAAAGAATTGTTACATGCGAATTGAACTTCACATCGCAATTTGTGTTTTTGTTTGTTTTTTTTTTTTTATCTGACAAAAGTTGTTACATACGAATTGTGATTGTTAATCCTAGCATTCATCTATCTTACATTAATTAGTTTTCGACCGGGTCGACCTGATTACTTACTCAATATTCACTTTTATGCGATGCTGTTATTTTTTTCCTTGTTCTCGTATTATCAATTGATTGCCCACTTGGTATCTTTATCCTTCAACAATAACGCTGATATATGTTCTTATTGGTAGTCAATATTCTTTACTGTTTTCTACTTCGAATGATATAAAAGATCTTAACCTCGACAATTGTGTGTGGAGTGCATTATGTGTTTTCAATGGATTTTGATTACAAACATGGTTTTGTTTACTTATAGTAAGATATTATGTAAACGACATATTAAGGTATGCTACAAACCATTCTACATTTTACAAAGATTAGATATATAATGTTCATATTCCTTTCAGTGGTGGAAAGGTAAACGTTAAGCAATAGACATTTTTTGTATCAATTAAACATCAGTATATACCATGACAAATATAATTGGAATGTTCAATAATATAATTTGATTCGCCTTAACTTTAAGTTTTAAGATTTCCTGGATACACTAAACGTACGTATTCCGATCCCACCCTCCCTCCCCGGCAAGAAAATACTTCGATATGCTTAATAGTGTTTCGGTTTGTGGGACAGGTTTCGCTAAAGGAGGTGAAAAATACTAAAGCCCACAATCAATCTCATAATTCGAATTCAAACTGACATTGCTTAGGGAAAAAAGACAAACTACGAAAAGACAAACGGCAATACACAAAACACAACACAGAAAACTAAAGACTGTGCGACACAAACAAAATCAAAAATCGTGGGTGATCTCAGGTGCTGCAATATGGGTAAGCAGACCTTATGGCATATGTGGTGGAAAATGTACACATTTCTTGCTGTTATGATATACTTTGTAACTTCTAGCCCATTGAAAATCCGATATATAGGATGTAAATATGGTATATAAATTTATATAATTTAATTTTGGATGTAACGCGTCTTCTGATTGTCTGACAGTATTTTGGCTCATTGACATAATTTTGCGTGTGACCGTGACGTCACAAACTTTTTTCATCATTAACTCCGGCTTAAAATGAAATTTAGAATTAAATTATATGTAATGACCATACCAAAATTTCTGTCTATTCGAAATAACATCAAAAATGTGATGCACACTTAACTATAACACGCTACGCGGGTTATTCAGTGAGCACCACATTGTTGATGTATTTCTTCATAGACAGAAAAAATATTACAGTCATTTCTTAAATAAAATAGATGTTCTATATGATTTTCAGGGAAACACGGGAAAAGAAATATTTAGTGTTTTGCTGTTACTTGTCTGATTTTCATCAATTAACTTGTAAATTTTAACAGTTGAAAAAAGTCCAATAAAGTTCATCTAAAACGTCAATTTTTTTTGTGCTTTTCAACAGATTTAATTATACAAATGTAGAAAATGTATTTCTGGAGACAGTTATAGTTACTTAACATTACACAGTAGGTGTGTAAAACCATGTGAACTGATGTAATTGACATCATTTCATGTATCGTGGTTTATAACAAATATGACGGAAAGATACATTATTATATTTGTCTGAACTGTAATTTTGATATTCTTAGGTTATATGCAGAACGAAGATATACTTGATAATTCTAACGTTTTTACACAGAACGGTTTAATTTTCTCGATCAGTCATTATATAGTAACAATCAGGCATGGGGCGAATTACATTGCAATGTAATGCATTATATTACAATTACTTTGACACAACCAGGCATTGAATTACAATTTCAATTACATGCATTTATCAAAGTAATGCATTAAATTACAATTGCTTTTGCAAAGTAATGCATTGAATTACACATTACATTTGTAAATGTTATAAAGTGAACAAAAATCAAACATTTTGAAAAACAACATGAAGTCACAAAAGATTCTAGCATATGCAATTAATGCTTCGTATACATATTAAATTTAAGTATCAAGTAAAAAGTCTATTCAATACAATTATTACATTTTAACATCATAAGGGTTTCAAGGTATCTATCTCTGTGTTTTCTCTAAAAAGAAATTACAGAAGTAAAGTTTAATATTTCTTTTAACCAATGTTAATTTCACTTTTATAAATATACATTTGTTTTATTGATTCCAATCAAAAATATTTACTGAGAATTTCTTTCCTAATTAAATAATAAGCAAAGAGCTTAACAAAATGGTGAAAAGACTGATGGTAAAACAACTAATTAGTGTTGTATGACAATGGTCAATTTTCTGTTATTTAATCATGACAAGGTATTCATTAATGTTTTGACAACAATAAAACACTTTTACAGTTATGCTTTTCAATTAAAAAAAATCAATATCCAAATGATTATGTTCTCAATTAATCCAGAAATCTTAAATTCTTCTTTTATTAGCTAAATCTCCAACAATCTGTGAAAGATATATAGTATGTGAAAAAAGTAATGCCATGTAATGCAATGTAATGCATGAAATTACACAACTATTTCCTCAAGTAATGCATTAAATTACAATTACATGTAATGCAAAACTTGCTGCATTACACATTACATGCAATTACCATGCATTACAATTACAATGCATTTTAATTACAAATTTGCATGACCCAATGCCTGGTAACACTTATAGTAAATAATGCCCTTCTTTTTTTGATACATATAAATATAAAGGGAAAATATACAAAAGAATACACAAATCCGGTAAAATACAGAACAGTCTATAAAATGGATTCCCTATCTTTTTCGAAAAATTTACTAAAACAAGTGGTCGATAAATTTGGTCAGATACCAGATCAAGTTATCCAGTGCAAATGCTTAGGTAAACAACTATAGTTTACTCAACACACTATTGAAAACAATTCATCATAGATACATTTGTACAAGGCAAATGATTCTGTACGCCAGACGCGCTTATTCTACAAAATATTAAAAAAGTCACTCGAATAAAAAAAAGTTAAAAGGCCAAATAAAATATGAAGTAAAAGAGCATATGAAAAGCATATTATGTTTTATTATCATTTTTGGCTTCGAACAAGCTTATAAAAGCTGCATTTGTTTGCACCTGTACTAAGTCAGGAATCTGATGTTCAGTAGTTGTCGTTTGTTGATGTGGTTCATAAGTGTTTCTCGTTTCTTGTTTTTTAATATAGATTAGACCGTTGGTTTTCCCCTTTGAATGGTTTTACACTAGTAATTTTTTGGGGCCCTTTATAGCTTACTGTTCGGTGTGAGCCAAGGCTCCGTGTTGAAGACCGTACTTTGACCTATAATGGTTTACTTTTATAAATTTTGACTTGGATGGAGAGTTGTCTCATTGGCACTCATACCACATCTTCTTATATCTTTTATAGTAAAAGCACGTTTTCTAAGATCAGTACTCGGGGTCTTTGTTTTAATATTAGTTGTTGGTACTTCGAGCACATCTGTTAAGACAACACATTTTCAACTGACATTTGCAGATCGTTTTGATATTGTATTGCTACTACATTAAGGCACAAGAAAAGGGAACGGTTGAACGCTCACAAACAATATTACCCCATCACATTCTTTATGTGCCCGCTCCAAGTTATAAGACTGTAATAAATTGGTTGTCGTTGGTTACTGTCACTAGTAATCCGAATTTAGCTTGAACGGACAAAAAGGTATTAACGCTATTTGAATGAGATTAATGGTCATTTGATAAAGATTGACAAAAATTAAAAATTATTTTTAATTCATTTCAATCCATATCAAATTATTTTAATGCCAGTCAAATAGATTCGCTTGCAGTCATTCAATTTAATTTCAGATGGTGGTAAGTTGCGTCAAACTAATAGACCACGCCCCCGTTAAACTATTTCAAACTGGCATCAATTCGTTTTAAACATCGTTGAGTCGTTTAACTGTCTGTGTCGATTTATAGGTAAAATAAACAACAAGCCATATTCAGCTACTGTCAATCTAGTTCAATCGTATCGATCTTTAAAGTATACGAACGAAACGGTTCATATGTGTTGTGAAATAATCAAATATAGATCAAATTGATTGTAAGAAATATTTGCCGACTCATGACTTCTTCAGGCTGCTGAAAAAGAATTTTAATTGAAAGTTTTATCATAAGTCAGGCTTTTTTAAATATTAAATCTCGGCGTTTAAATGGTAATTGAATTCAAGATCTGGGAAGTGCGAACATCTATTCCTTGTAAATTTTACGTGCGTAGTTTGAGAACGAGATCTACATTTTAGTTCAACACCAAGTTTGACGATCGAAAATAATTTCGTTTATGTGTGCAACTTTTAAAAACTCATATCTGCATGATGTCATTCCCCGAAAATGGCAAAAACAAGATTTAGAAAAGACACTTTGAGTTTCTATTAAAATTAATCATTATTTTAATCTTTTCCAAATGATTAGCCATTGGGGCGAAACTAGGGATATCTATATAATAAAATAAAAACCGTTATTGTGTGTTATCGCGGTAATTCAATTGTCATGTGAAATCAAACAATCGATTATTTTTTAATAATAGTTTGATAAATGATTTTAAAAAATACGATTAACAGTCTTTGTATAAAAAGAAATCCCGTGTGTGGTCCCCTCATGTTGGGGATACAGTGATCACGTGGTATAGAATCAAGCGCCATATTTGATATTTTCATCTTCAGCATCCGTTCGTACAAAAATTAAATTCACAGATTTATTTGACCATCGATATTAATTGGATATATCAGTAACCTTAAAAGGCACAGAGAAGCTTATGACTAGGTAAGATTAATGAAGTTTATGAAAGCATTAAATTGCATGAATCGTCATGTTTTTGTACTGCCTACAGCAGTGATATCGGGTCTGTTCGCCCAGTCCGTTCACCCTACATTGAAAAAAATATATATATTAATTATTAATATTCAGGGCATTGAAGTAGAATAAACTTATTCAGATCTTTATATGGTATATATTCTTCAAATTAATAAAAGACTTTGAAACATTTTAAAGTTGAAGGCTTGTTTAGAGTACTATATAATTCTCACTGATTGTTGTGATACTTGTCTTTTGGTGGATAGATATTAAAACTTTTTTTGCTTTTATAAACAAGTTAGTTTGAATTAAATAAAACAATGATGTACATTGTACGAATTGTAAATCGTGAAAAATATATGCAATAAAATTGAGAATGGAAATGGGAATGTGTCAAAGAAACAAAACCCGACCATAGAACAGACAACAGCAGAAGGTCACCAATACAAGTAGGTCTTCAATGCAGCGAGAAATTCCTGCACCTGGAGGCGTCCTTCAGCTGGCCCCTCAACAAATATATATACTAGTTCAGTGATAATGGACGTCATACTAAACTCCAAATTATACATAAGAAACTAAAATTAAAAATAATACAAGACTAACAAAGGCCAGAGGCTCCTGAAAGTTCATTTATAATTATACTCAGTTAATACTGAACACAATTATTTTGTTAACAGACATCAATAAAGATAAATACTTTGTATTCCAGTATTCTACTATGCAAATGGAAGGTAAAATAATAAATTAGTTGCGGCAATACAAATATTCAGTAAATTTTTCACAAAACTTAAACGTTTTCTGTTCAAATAATAAACATTATGCAACTAGACAACAATAAGAAAAAAATAAAAATCAGGGCCAATTGACCCTGGGCGAACAGGTACTAGGAAGAACCGACCCAGATTCGTCTGCAGCCTCGGTCTGGTAAAAGTTCTTTCGGTCCTGTAAAAGTTGATCATTACCTGACCAGATGTCCTGAAAAACTGAAAAGCCTTTAGATAGACTGGTAGTTTTACAAATATTTGGTCCAAAGAATTGTTTTGTTTGTTGGTTTGAATATTTTTATTTCATACTTGTGATATTTTTATTAAGTAATATTCTTTATGCATGCAGTTTAACAATTATCTTGTACCTCATTATAAAAAATATAAGGATGATTACATGTGCTGCTTTTATACGAATGAATACATGAACCACTTAATATCTTTCATACTGACTCTAGGTTAATATCCTGACAATGTTGAAGTTACTTATAATAAGGATCTCATATTAATGGTCAATTACAATAATTAATGATGAGTTCCACATTTCTATTTTGTTTTTCTGCTCTAAAGTTTGTTTGACTGATTACGTCGCACAACATTTCGCAGTTATTAAAGCTCGGCCACAGTTAAGTGTGTCCATTTGTGCAAAAAAATGTATACTTAGAGTAGTTAAAGATGAACATATGTACTAATTTGAAAAGGATAAAGTGACTGATCAATTATATCTTAGAGTAGTTAAAGATGAAAAGACATGTAGAAACAAAAGACACACTATTTTGAAACTGTGTCATGACCTAAGTACATGTATGCCTAGAACACTGGGCCATGACAGTTAACATGAACAAAGGAGGAATACCACATAAAACATAAATACAAATTATGAACATAATACCATCGCTTTAATTTCTTATCTTCATCCTATAGTTACAGTCATGAATGCCTTCAATTGCAAATGGATCCCATGCAAGCACACTCAGTACAGCATTTAGCTTACATTAGCTTGCATAATAATGTAACAAGAAAATATTTCGCTGTGCAATATGTTGCATAGGTACTTTTTTTCTGTAAAAATAGGTTTGAGCGGAACTTATTCATTGATTTCTATGAAATATGTAGATTTTCGTTTAAAACTAATATCCCAGGAACTTATTTGACCTTTTTAAAACTTGAAATATTAATTGGAACAAAATTCATGGAGCTATGATTATTGTTCCGGAACTTATTTCACATTTGGCCAAAAATTAGTTCCGGAACAAATTTTACAGTGCTGGAACATATTTTCTGTGATATAAATTCCGGTGGAACATATTTCCTATGAAATTTGTTCCGGCGGAACAAATGTCACGCCGGAACAAATATTTTGTTACATAAGCACATGACATTACGACGTAAGAAACAGAATCCTTGCTTTTATTGGTCAACTGAAGGACGTCTTCAAAGGTCAATATATTTATAAAAATGGAATAAAAAAACAAAACACAAATGGAGACTTGCATGCGGTCTCCTATTTGGACTAAATAAATGTTTGTCTTGGCCATTTACAGGCTCAAATGAAGAAATAACGAAGCAACAATAAGGTTAGCGCATCCGAATCTGAAAACGCCAACTTTCATTGAAATGTTGGATTAAATGCCGAATGCCCTGTGAATATCCGCATTGATATGCAAATGAGGTCACAGAATAAACATTAATGATTTTCACCAGCGAAGGCCTTTTTCAAAACGTAAAGTATTGAAATAAATGGCCGTTGAACACATGTTGCTTCACGGAGGACGCCATTAATTTCCCCTTTGTAAACGATGTTTCAACTGTATTTTCTTATTTTAAACCGTACGATTACACTAAACGAAGCATAGAAACAAATTTCAGAATACGCTCAACGACTACGTTCATTTTCGCATTCATACGCCCCGTCATTTTGTTATAAAACTGATTTTAAAAATACCGAAAAACTATGCATCAAGGCTCCATTGGGGATGAAAGGGTTAAGGGTTGACGACTTTGAAAATCTTAGTTATACAGACAATTTCTATACGCCTTCACATTTGGAGCTGATTTTTGGAGACAGGGCCATTCGTGTCATTTTGACACATCTAGTTTAAAAGTTGAAAAGCTATTCAGACTACTAAATTAAAAGAGAACACAGGTACATTTTACATGTGCAGTTGAATTATTTTAAGAATAATACTAATATCAATTAAAACAATGGCAATCGTATCCTCAGAGCAATCAAGCTCTTTGATTAAAAGTATGTAGCTGGAACCACACATATATTTTTATTTGGCCTAAGTAAAAAAATCTGAATGTTTAAGGGACATAACTAAGAACTTGACTTCGTGAGCTAGTTGTAAATATACTGTATTCTACAAAAGTTGCAGAAATTATGTCAATCTTTTAATCCATCATTTCAACAAAGAATCCACATGTCATCTTTCATAAATAGTCATTTATATTATAATAAATAAAGTTTGTGTATTTACTGTCTTCTGATTGGTTTAATTAATTTTTACTCTTCACATTTACATAATCCGCTTCGCGGATTATTCAATGTGAAGAGTCAAAATTGATTTTATGGTTCAATAAATTCAAAATAAATAATAGCCATTCATTAAATGTATTTCTTTTAGTTTGTCACGAGCAATGCTGCTGCTTGGTGTTTGCATGGTTTGTTGGGACCAGAACAAGAGCGTACATTGCTGAAGTTGTTTGAAGTATTGAAAAGCTTACAAAAGAAGAATACAAAGTTGCTGATTTAGAACAGTTACAGGAAGAAACCCATGAAGCTCTTGCTTTGATTGAAAGAGATTTCCTTTATCCTTACAAGTAAGTTTGCTTTGTCCTGCTATATACATGATACATACAAAAAGAAATAAGAATTTGCTTTTGACCATTCTCAATTTTATTATATAACTCATACACAATGCATATTTCCACAAAATACGGGTCAAGTTTGAATTTTGGTGGCGTTAATTCAATTGTTACAGAGTTATGCCCTTTGCAAGTTAAAGAATTGCAGAATTTTAGTAATCGTTCCTAACTATGGTTTGCCTCAACCAAACATATGAATCTTATTACAATGCTTATTACCATCAAATTTGATTCAAGGACAAATTTAGGTAGGGTCACTATTACCTTTCTTCAGTTATGTCCCTTTATAACTTAATACGATATATATGCAAGCAGGGACATCATATCTGACCCATGGACACATTCCCATGTATTATACCCCGCTTTAAAATAAGTGGGGTATACTATTTACCTCTTTCTGTCCATCCATCAGTCAATCCGTCCGTCCCATTTATATTTTTGGCGCATCTTTCTTAGGATTTTCATTACAAGGATTTCTGAAATTTGGTTTCAAAGTTTATACAAGTCAGCTAAGCTATACTGAATGATGTGTATTCAGATTCATTACTGATCAAATTTTATATTTACTGAATACTTGCATGACATTCAAGTTAAATTTTCGTCACATTTTCTCAAGAACTACATTACAAGGATTTCTGAAATTTGGATTCAGGGTTTTATAAGTTTTATCATTTTCAACAATTCGTACAGAATGCAACATGAACTTGTGTTAACAATACCTTGGGTAAGAGAAAAGATTAACTTAAATCTACAAGTACAAGTGTACCATTATTCTTTATAGTACAATGTATGTTGCTTTATTTAAAAGGATATTGATTATGATTCATATATATATTCCTGCAAATATATAATAATTGTTTATTCAATATTCCTTTACATGTATATTATTTTGATAGACAATAACCATGTATCTTCTACATCATATTCCGGAGGGATTTCCTAGATATGGACCATTATATGGGAGGTGGCTTTTTCCTTATGAGAGGGTTAACTGTTGGATTACAAGACAAGTACTCAACTAACACAGAATTGAATCTACCGTCATGGAAACATATGCAGTAAGTACTCAATCATGACAATATACAGGATTTTTAATCTATAAATAATTTTATTGAAATTTTATTTCTGTTCTCATGAATAGTAATTTTTGTTTGTCTTTAAGATATACAATGAAAAAAACTATTTAAAGAACTGTGGTGAAAACTTTTAGGGATTTTGGTCCTGAATGCTCTTCAACTTCGTACTCTATTTGGCCTTTTAACAATTTTGATTCGAGCTTCACTGATGAGTCTTTTGTAGACGAAACGCGCGTCTCGCGTAATTATGAAATTTTAATCCTGGTATGTAATATTGATATTTTTTTCAATTATTTTTTTTTATATATTTGAGTGTATAAACATAGTTGTAGACACAATATATATCATATATATATATATATATATATATATATATATCTTGTCAACTCAAATTTTGTATCCTTAATATGCCAGAAAAGGTGAAGTTAAAATCATCTCAATAAGTATACGAATCAAATCAAATCAAAAGATAAGCTGTTTTTATGTTAAATTAAAAATGAATTTGAAAATACTTTTATATTAACTAATCCAAAATTTTACTGAAACTGGTAAACCTATTAAAACTGTTAAATGTATACTACATTTTAAAAACATGTAAACATTGAAAAGTGTAAAGAGACTGTTTTGTATATTAAATCACATTCGAACACTAATTTTCTTATGTATTACATTGTATATCAGTTGTTGAAACTTAATTACCAGATGTTAATTGAATATTTGTTTTTAATTTTCAGATATATGACTGGTGTGTATTTATGCTCATGTCAGACATTGTTGATACGGATGATTTAACACTTGGTAAATTTGAAGATATTTGCAACTTGAATGAGCCCAAAAAGGAAACCACGAAGAAAACCCCAAAATTATTAGAGGAAAAGGTTCTAGATGATATGTCTGAGGTTTATGACTTTGCATTAACTTCAAGAATGAACAAACAAGGGTTACCTTTGAAGAGTGTAGAGAAAAAAGTAAATGGAAAAACCAGTCGAGTTTCCAGTCACCATCACATGTTTACCTTGTCAGGAATTTAAAAGACCACCATCCCTGTGTGAGGGAAGAAGATGATATGGTCTTTGGTCGTGTGAAATTGATTTTTGAACATGATTGGCGTCGTAAAATGTACACTTGGGCACTACTTGATTTGCTCAGTGATGTTGCATATACAGATGGGTTTTGGAACGTTTCAGAACGAGTGAGTTGTTGTAAGCCCTTCCTCCTAGATGATATCAGTGAACCACAAGTTATAGGAAGAGACAATGATAGATTGGTTTTCATTGGTGTTGATGTGAAATTAATGTTGTAATGTTTTGTAGACTTGAGATATTTAAGATATTTTTGTTAAATCATTGCAATGAATTGATTTCTAGACTCAGAAGATACAATTTGGCAGTTTATAATTATATGTCCATCATCATGACCATAATCTAGAGATTGGTTATCTGTCACTTATCTTGTTTTTAAGCTTGGTCATGTAAATTAACATTAAAGGAGGTAAAACAACAATGTGCAAACAGAAATCTAAACATTTAGGTCCACAATGGTGGTATACTCCAATCATGCATTGACTTACACAAATAATGATACAAGGTACATTGACTATATGTACATGGTCAATGTTTTAGATATGAAAAGATCGTCTTTAAATTATGTCAATTGTTTTTGCTGGCGTGACCAATATGCTGGAAAGAGCTTTTCTCATTTTCCATTAAATGTCATTATTTTTATGGAAAACTTTGTCATTTTATCAACTATTCATGGCGAGGATTTTCTTAAATAATGGCTGACAAACCCACCCTATGGTTAAACTTAGGGCTATGAGAAAATAACTAACTAAAAAGATTAACACTCAATCCAAAATGATTTTATTCTCTTGTAAAAACTTTAAAGGAAAATTTTTTTTTGAATTTGACTATTATTTACAGTATGACAAACATTTGAAATGTCAACTTTCTTATTTTATTTTTATTCATCATCACCTTTTAATTTTGGACTAAAACATGTAAGATATAAAAAAAAATCTTTTGACTCATTTATCTGTATGCCATGTATGTGTTTCTGTACAACTGAATTTGTATATTTTGTCTAATATTACTAAATGTATAAACTTGTATAGGTTACACCAACTTATATTATTAAATTTCATACTCAGTAAATATTATTTAATTGAATTGTAATAAAATGCAAATCATATATGAGGGTCTTAGTGAGCTTTACAGAATAGATAATACAGAAAATTTTTCAAAATATATAAAGTAAAGAGAATAAGACGGTGTGCAAGCACAAAGTACCTGTGGAAAAAATAATAAGGGTATACAAGACTGATTACTGACATGAACAATTTAAAGATTTATTTCATTACAGAAAGAAAATTTGTAATAGTAAAGACATTTTATCAAATTAATACAGATAAGCCATTATGTTTTATTTGTATATGCTCTATAGAAATAATCAGTAAAGTAATTAAGGACTCTCAATTAAATGTAAATCTTAAATATATTTATGTATATAGTTTTAAAATTATGTAAAATATTGAAATATTATAACTTGTTTAATAGTCTCTCATAATTCTCAGAATGGTATTTTGTATATATTAGTATTTAAGTATATGAAATTTTGCTCTTCTGATATGCTATGTTTTACATGTATGTATATATATATGTGTTTTATTTTATACACAGTGATATTGTTGGCTTTTTCAAAACTACCTCTACCCTTTTTATTGGGAAAATATGCGTAATTTTCATCAAATAGGAAATTTAGAACAAACCATGAATTTGACTGAAACTTCAATTTACAGACCCCTTTCAAGAGTCAAACCCTGCTTTGAAATAAGACCCTTTTGTCAGTGATGATACATAAATAGACCTCAAATCTGCACATGCAGTCATTTTAGGCATGAAAAATGTATAAATGAGTGTTTTCAGTTTGTATTCATGCACAATTACTACTGAGACTGCACTGTTTGGGAAAAAATTGTCTTTTGGGAATAATTTTAAGCCATTTTCTTTTCAAATTGGGATTCTTCTCCAGGGGAAAAAGCCTTTATTCTCCACTAATTTAAGGCAAACAATATCACTGATACAGGTCAGGAGCCTGTAATTCAGCGGTTGTCGTTTGTTAATGTGATACATATTTGTTTTCGTTCATTTTTATATAAATAAGGACGTTAGTTTTCTCGTTTGAATTGTCATTCCGGGGCCTTTTATAGCTGACTATGCGGTATGGACATTGCTCATTGTTGAAGGTCGTACGGTGACCTATAGTTGTTAATTTCTGTGTCATTTGGGTCTCTTGTGGAGAGTTGTCTCATTGGAAATCATACCACATCTTCTTTTTATATTATAAATACTTTTATTCCAAAATTACTTTCCTGCTCATGCGGATTTTGGGTTCTTTTCAGTCTGGTTTAAGGTGGTACCCAACACCTTGACTAATATTAATTTGGCTCGTTTAATTTTCATAACATTTTGACAAAATGTTTACTTTGACCTTTGACAAAATATAAAATTTCAAAAATTTGAACCAACCACTTTATCAGAAAAATTCGTTGGTTATATAGCAGTTTGACAAACACTAATTTTGATCATTGAGAAGCTTAATATTTCCTTAACAAAACAACGTGATTAAAACGTTTAGCTAATTTTTACAGAGTTATCTCCTGTAGTGTTAGGTACCACCTTAATATTTCAGAAAATAAATATTAAAAATACAAATAACAAATGTCTGGCTGCCAGTTGCTCCATTTAGTACCACATAATATTTTCATTTAGTAGCTTGTATATAAATGATTCAAATTAAGTCAAGTTGTTTGGTAACTTTCATCTCTTTATTGTTTATATGTGTATAGATGTTCTAGATAATTAGAGTTTTACTGTTTTTATTCAAAGTTATATGCATTTCATAAAAGCTGTGTTATAATGTTATAGTATAATATATATATATATATAATAAATTTGTTCTATGCAGCTATATTGTCTTCTTTAATATCCCTTCATCAAGCATCCAGTAGTCTTAGCTTTGATAATACCCAAACAATATCGGCTACAAATTTTGTGTTTCTCATCAATATGCTATTTCCTGTGTATTTTGGTATTGGTATTGGCACCATTAACACTTTGTTTAAGATTGTGATTAGGTCTGTTTTAATATATCTTATGGTTGTAATTTGTCTCATCTCTGAGTCACATTCTATTGAAATAGATTATTATATCCTGCCGTATTGGATGCATGAAGTATTGCCCATGTACATAGGTCTGTCCGAAAGTTAAACTTTAGTTTACGGTACCTAAAACAAATGTTATACAACTTATACATAATGGTAATTACCACAAAACACAGATTAAGTTTGAATTTTAGTGGTGTCACTTAAACCATTCTAGAGTCATGCCCTTTCAAAGAAGAAAAGTGCAAAAAAAATTATTATCTCTCTTACTTCAGTTTGCCTCAATCAAATACTATGAAACTTGTACACAATGCTTATTACCACACAATACAGATCAAGTTTGAATTTTGGTTGTGTCACTTTAACCGTTCTAGTGTAAAACCCTTTACAAAAGGAAAAATTGCTGAATTGTTCGTGTCTGTTCCTAACTTAAGTTTGCCTCAATCAAACGTATTGAAGCTTATATACAATGCTTATTACCACAAAAACGGATCAAGTTTGATTTTTGGTGGTGTCACTTTTACTGTTCTAGAGTTATGCCCTTTATAGAAGGAAACATACTGAATTTAGTTTCCATTCTCTACCAAATGTTATGAAACTTATAGTATAAGTCTTATACATGTTAAACACACTACTTATTACTGCAAAACTCTGATCAATTACAAATTTAGGTAGCCTCTCTTTATTGTTAATCAGTTAAGTCCCTTTATAATTCTATATGATATATAAGCAGGGCATCATTTGAGTCCCATAGACACATTCCCATTGATTTTTTTATCGTTTTGGAAAAGTTCGTGGTGAGGTCAGAATGTGTCAGAGATAAATAATTAAAAAAAACGAGTACAAAATGACTAAGGCCACCGAAGGGTTGTTTTAACACAGGAAAAAATCCAATATCATTGGCGATTTTCACCTACCCCTTTACAATGATGTATACGAGTAAAATAGTGTTAGTTTATGCATATGTCAAATGAACTCAAAACAGTAGTCATCACAGTTTTTTTTTTTTTTTTGTATATGTTTATTTCAAAAGAATATAGAATAACAACATTCAGCACATGATTTTATATTATGCTGCTTCACAAAATGCTTTCAAAATATAAAAACAACATTTTTGATAGGTATTGCAGTATTTAATGTACATTGAAAGTGTTGGAAATATATTTACGGTTTATAAAGCACGAGGACCTTATATTTTGATAATAACTTTGTATCATCTTTCATGAAAATTTACTACTGATATAAACATGTAATTTATTTTATTGTCTGTATTCAAAATTCTAATTGATTTACACAGAGTTTTCAATACTCGAACATGTTTTAAACAAAAACTGCCGAATTGAAAACACTTGCTCGGCTTACATAGTAAGGTTTAATAAAAGTTCTCCAACTTTCTGTTAGGGGTGTACAGTTTAGAATATAGAGAAATTCATCACCTATCTCTCGAGCGTTACTACAAAATCTTTAATTTCCTGTCCAACATTTTTCAAGTCATCTACCGGTTTCTATAGCTAACCGATGATTTCCAGTTCTAAACCACAAAACGTTATTCCATCGTAATTAATTAGGTAATAAGTTCAAATATTCTTTAAATTCAAAGTTTTCTTTAAAAGTTTATAACATAATTCTTTTTATACTTTCATCTGCATAGTTTACGACTTGCAATTACATAATGGAGTTCGTCTTCAATTCGAATCAATTGCTTTACCACAAACAATCTATTCTCTATATTAAGTTCTTTCCTTATTCCTATTTCTATTTGAATAATTTTTCTATTTTTTTCTGAATATTTTGTAATAACCACTCTTAATGCAAAGTGTCAATTTTACATCAAGTGTTTATATCGAAAGTTATAATCACCGATATTCACAGGTGTTATTTTAATTTTTTCTCATCTATTGGGTTGTGATGTACATGTTTAAGATATATATTTCTAAAACTCGGATTTATGCAAAGTTATTTACCTGTGGTGATAAAGAAATTATATGTACGAGGGTCTGGACGGGTGTCATTCGTTCATTTCTTAATTCTATTTTTTCTTTAAATTTACACTTTTTTAACAATTCTTTTCTATTTTATGACACTTATACTTTACATATTGTTATTTTGCCTATTTTTTTTTTTTCTATTCTTTATATTTTTTACTCGATATTCTCTATTCTGTAAACCCCTTCATTACCCCCATATATATACCAGCCTTGTAAAACCTATGATTGAGATAATGTTGTATATTCTATTGCTAAATTTGTCGTTTCGAAATATGCAAAACAGAAAAATAATATATCACAAGATGGATAGTAAACTAAACAAAATATTGTTATAATAATCGAATTAAAACCAAATTTGTATATACAAAATGATATTTAACTAATGTCTTTGAAGCGTTCAATGTAGGTGCGGTAACGAAAATTGACAACTTTCTAATATATTGAATTATATAGTTGATTAGTACTTTCATTTTACTTTCGAAAAGTCAAAAGCTTTTTATATTATAAGGTAACTTTTCATTAAAAGTGTTGAGCAAAGATAAAATTTCTTATTCTTATTTGTTAATATAAGTTTTTTTCTATATTAAAATCAAATATCCCATTTGTCTACAACCCACGTATGTAAATGTTATCGATATAAAACTTTTTATTGAATGTGGTTCTCTTACATATAACCAAGGATTTGTATAGTTAGAAGGATTGGAATCTCGCGGTTTATCGTAATCTCTTCCGCGGCGAGACTTCGCTACTCGCCACTACTACTACTCGTCACTTACGATATCGGAACGTGATTTTTCTGTACACATGTATCGAGTTGTTTTCTTATTTTTGTCACGTATAGACATTGTTATAATGGTAAAGGACTTTATTCATTCTTAAATGTAATTATTATTGATTACCACTCAAGTTTCAATTGACGAAAAAGCGTAATTTAGGGATTTATTTGATGTACATTGTAATGCAATGTGTATAACGACAGTTGACAATGTGTTTGTATGTTAACTTCTGTAAATTTTTATTTTCAGTCAATTGCCAAAGAAATGAAAAAAAATTCTCATTCTTGTAAATGATGTCATTATAGCTATATGCGATTTGCATCTTCGGAAACTATCAATCTCGGGAAACAGGTGCAAAACCATTTTTGTGGCAAGCTCAGCTAATCTTACCACAACAAGCGATATTGTGAGCTGCTCTTTCGCCAATTATTTACATAGTTAAAGAACTGACCACACATTTCAAGACGAATTACTGCATTGCGTTTTATATACATGTCAGTGGCTGATCATTATCATAAGGTTGGGACAAGTACTGTTAAAGAGGGGGCCCACTGGTAAACCCTATAAAACTGCCTCTGCATGTTACTGTAGCCGGTTTCAATCATTATAAACATGGTAAAGGCATTGAAGAAACGTTAGCCAGTGTGTTATAAATTATCAACTGCAAGCAAATTTTTTTAATTGTACTAATAACATTACATCTTTAAATGCACTTTTCTTTCTTGTCAGAGCTTAAGTGCTCTACTTAAATCAATTTGTGCATGAATTAATAGGGCAACCTTATAGTATCAGCTCTCTGTCATAACGGCCTCTCAAGTAGTCAATCATGGAATTATTCATGGTTATGTATTATACATGTAGTATAATACAGAAGTTAACTTGAAAAGAGCGACTTGTCATATATCAAAGAAGACTTAAAATAATATTTCATCTTTTTCTGACTGTACGTTGGTACACTTTCATATGAGGTAAGTAACAGAAGTTTACATCAAGTATTAAAACAAAAGTCTTACTTTTCTGTTTGTAACTTTCATGTTTGCTAGTCTAAACTGTGTAAACATAACTAAAATGTTTATTGTCAAACAGTAGATACTTTTTGTACAATTTTGCCTTGTATTGACTTTATAGCGCACACTTACAAATATACATGTAAACCACTGACTTTTGTCTATCAAGATAAGAAATAACGATAGATTGAATAATTGCTTACATCAACATCATTTGAACTTTGGTGAACTGAGCCGTCTCATTCAATTGGCAATCATACCGCATCTCTTAACTCTTATGTCTTAACTTCAAATTTGGTATAAAACTATTTTTGTACATGTTTTATGTATGGGCTGTTGGTTTCATGTGATAATATTTATCGACCTGCTATGCTGCATGGGTTTTGATGATCGTGGATGACATACATTCATCGATTGTACATGTAGACTACTAGTTTTAAAATCTTCATTTGATATTGGATGGATAGTTGTCTCATTGAATCATATCCCATGTCTCCTTGCTTATTTTACTACACATACTCATAGACATTAATCACACAGATTTATATGAAAACTGGATTAATAAAGGCAGTGACAAGAAAGAGAATCCTCAATATACACTCAACACCAAGCAGATTAGGCGAATATTAAATGAATCTGGCATGTAAAGGAATTTAAAAAGATATTCTATGATTTATTTTACGTCAAAATATAGATATAATCCAATTCAGCTGGTATCACATGATCATCTATCAAGTCACTATCAAAGTTCCCTACACCCAAAGTGTAGCTCTCAAGTTTTGATATAAGAGATTGAATGTTAATGATCCAATGAAATACTGTTGGTATATCTTTCCATAAATGATATTTGGAGGAACGTTCTGGTCAATAGTCGCATTTAGTTGTACCGATACACTAGTATTTCTATCTGAAGGCATGCCATATGTTAGTCCACATGATTAGTGCATGAATGGCCAACTGCTGTTGGCACACAACTGCTTAGACTTTTGGGGACTTTCCTTGTGCCTGGACTTTTCTTCTTAACATTCACCAGTTTGGGCATTTTGGAAAATACTGGAAAAAAATGTGTAATATAGTTACATGTGGCAATATGAATAATAATACAATAGCATATGGCTTAAACAATTCCAATATCAAATCTGTCTTAACAATAGCCATATTACCTCAAGATCTCTGCTCGAACAATTATATTTGCAAGATTTATGTTAGTTTTCTATGGGTTTATGCTACATATATGCCAGCTTATGTAAATTCAGGAATTATTTATACATGTAGCAATGTTTCTATTGTTTTAATATTTTCAATATTGTAGGATCATAAGATGTCGCAAACAAAAAAATCATATATTTTAATTTAATGGTGCTTGCTTAACTGCAAAACTATGTATATATACATTTACATATCATAATAGGTAATGCAGGACCTAAATTAATCATTAATTATGTACATTTTGTAGCACATTGTCATACCATGCATGTGGGTCTTCAAACGACAAATTGATATTTTCATATCTTCATAGTATTGAAAACAAACAAACAAAAATATCGGCGATGGATCATAAAATTATGATACAGTACACTACAAAATATATAACCAGTCTAAAAGGGTACAACATCACCAAAAATAACAATAAAAGGAATAAATGTTACATATTTCGGATAACAGATATCCTTCATATATTATATATATAAAACTCTTACTGGACTTGACTGAAGTATATAGTTAATAGCAATTGGGCCTAGAAAAGAAAAAGCTCATGTACATTTGTAATGCACAGGTTTAAACAAAATTAGACATCTTGGCGTCTTGCTATTTTAATTTTTGCTTTGACACCTTTGCAGGAAGACACCTTGCAAGGCTATTTTGATTTTTGCTTTGACATCGTTGCAGGAAAACATATTGCAAGGCTATTTTGATTTTTTCTTTGACGCCGTTGCAGGAAAAAATCTTGCAAGGCTATTTTGATTTTGCTTCGACACCGTTGCAGGAAAACATCTTGCAAGGCCTTCTTCATTGTTTGATTTGACGCCGTTGCAGGAAAAAATAATTTAGCCTTGTAAAACGCCATAATTTAACAGGCATAATTAATTGGACTTGTAATGCATGTGATATGTGGTATAAACAGATAGAGAAGAAGGGAGTCCATAACAATAACATGCATAATAAAGCCGGGTGGCAATGATTTATAATGAAGACAAAACAGCACTACCTATGCATCATTAAAGTAGATGAGCTGTGTTGGTGTATTAACGTCAGTAAAAAAGTACATTCATTTGTACACAATGTACTTTCACAATACTAGATCATACTAGGAAGGTCAGCTGCCGGGCTGAACTGGTAAACATTGGACTGAACATTTGAAAAGATTACCATCCATGCATTGTCCCTTTCCACATCGGCAAAGGCAAATCTATGGTGTTTTCTATGGAACATGGCTTGTTAAAATTGATGTAAAACTATTTCAAAACACATGGTTTAACGATTTCACTTCGGTAGAAACAGGAAGAAAGTATCAGATGATTATGACAACTGGATCCCCTCCCAATTTAGGCCTGGTAAATTGCGATTCATCTGAGAGCCACATTGATTTTTAAAGACAGAAAAGTATCACAATTCCCTTATTTAGCGATTTGAGCTTTCTTCTATATACTTAATCACCAATGTTTTACGTTTGTAAACATGTTTGAACATTAAGCTAGGCCCATTGTAGAACTTTATTGATTTTTCCTAAGCCACCCCATTTTCGCTCCAGAACGCCATTTTGTTGGAATCAACTCAAAGAAACAGACAAATTAGGAAAACTAATGCATAAACCACTACGAAATTTACTCAATACATGAAGAAATCATATATCTATCAGAAAATATAAATTTTATCACTCATCTCCGTTTTTGAGGAGGAAGTGTCAAAATGAAAATGATGTTAGGACCGCCCAATAGGCGGGATAGGGTGGGGTCACTTCGGTCAATATGCAAATTCATTCTATGGAGCCGTGTATTCGTACTGCAATCGTAAAAGTCATTAATTACACCAGAACCATTTTAAACTTCTTATTTCAATTATAACATTTGATAAATATGGATTGTAATACTTACATATCGTATGTCTATTTGTTTAGGTGATGCAAATGTCCGCCATTAATCAAGGCACGTTGAGCATCTTCCAGATGCATCACGGGTAATCACACAAAATCTCGCGCTGCATAAGACATTATACTACAGTCTATGCAAAAGTCCACGAGATTCCAATCCTTCTAACTATACAAATCCTTGATATAACCAGATTAAACCATTGTTTATGACAAAATAGGCAAATAAGTGAAAACAATAAAAACGTTTAATAGAATATCTTTGATTTTTTTTGTTTATATTTAATAGTCTCTATACTTTCTTGACAATATACTTTTCCTTTGACGAAGACTATGTTGTTCATTGAGTTAATTTCTCGCTGTGTTGCTGTCGTCGTTTACGTAAACAACACATCTCCTATTATACATGTAAAAAAATCCCTATATATCACAAAAAACTTGAGCGAAGTTTATAAATTTTCAGTAGGATTTGTTAAAATAACAAGTCAAGGAAAATAAAACCCCAGATAAATACAATATATGCTATTATAGTATAATAGTGTTTATACTATTTATTTAAAACATAAACAACTTGAATCAATGCATTAAACTAAACTTACGTGTAACATAGTATGTGCTGCTGTGCCCTTAATGAAGTAGGAATCTGAATCGTAACCATAATTGATGCCATCATCTGTCTGTATACCAACTGATACCGTTACAGGAGGTCTCCAACATGGACAGGGTTGATTATGAGCAACTAACCGAGCACAACACACGCAACCGAGGTTACAGAAAGTACGTGGCTGCATACTTGAGCTATTCATAGTGTTATGTCGATAGTGGTACATATTTTTGTTTTTATGGTCAAGGAGAAAGTCTCAATAATTTCTCACTATGGCTTCGGATTTGACATTGTTTTTATAGCTGATTAATAGGCAATTACTCGCGTCCGGAACTTTCATTATGGCTTGCATATTTATTACGTAATACATGTCATGTTTTGATTATACAAAGGGGTACGCACAATAATTACACAATATCAATTGAAAATTTTCATCGAATGCAGAACAAACAATCTAATAAACTTTAAATTAGTCAGAGAACGATCTTAGAATATTTTAATTAATTCATGCATTTTTATGTCTTCTTAGTTCTGCATTTGAAAAGCGTTCGAAAAAAGAAAATAGTATTTAATCATGGGTTTAAGTTGTGCTTTCTGGGTCTAGATTTACTATTTAATAAATTACAGTGTTCTAATAAAAAGTTAATATTCAATCTCATCTAATTTTAGTATACATCATTAAATATTGGTCTATAACTAGAATTTTCACAAAGAGAACTGATTATTTTATTATATTTCGGCAGTTCTTTAATACATTTGCCTCATTAAAAATACTACTACAATGCGGCGCATCTTTCCATTGCCGATAAGGTTTCTTTCAAATAGAATCTCCTTGATCTTCCAAAAATAAATTAGAGGAAGTCATTAAAACGAAATGTTTATATAATTTTTTTTTATATGTAAAATAGATACATGCCCTGACAAGATCGATTCTTATAAATACCGTGAAAATACTGTCAATTTGTTTATGATGTATTTGACGACAAATTGAATTTAAGAATTAAAATCTGGATTTTAATTTTGGTGTGGATAAATAGTCGATACCAATAGTTACAGTGCATTTCGAAAAAAAATGTTATGTTACAATTTTGTCTTTGGCAATTCATAATTTTACTATAACATCAATACCATATTTGTGATATTTTTAAGCATTAAAAACATATATATAACTGAATTTGCTCATTGTTAAAGTCCGTACGGTGACCCATAGTTGTTAACTTTCTATGTCATTAGGTCTGTGGTGGAGAGTTGTATCATTGGAAATCATACCTTTTTTTATTTATTCTTTCTTCATAAAATGATTTCCCTAATGAATATCATTAACGAAAACTAGTTGTAAAACTAACACTTATATCCAATCGAAATAGTTAACAACATGATAAACGGTTAATCCTTTTTTGTTTTATTAGATCAACTAGGCCTACTTATGATCACTTATGGGACACAAATTAGGTCGTAAGAACTTGTCCTTGTAATATCAATGTCCACATACTAATTAAAAGAAAAACTATAGCTAAAAGTAATTACTGTTGATATACAAGACAAAGACAAGACGTCACAATTTATTTTATTTCCTCAGACACAAATGTGTACAAGCTTAAGGGATCAACACATGATAAAGTATACATATAAGCTTAAGGGGACGTCTAAACAACACCTAGGCCGCCTTAGTGCACTCAGCACTTGAAACTGCACTAAGCCCATGATGGGATGGTGTTACGAATTAAAAAATATACCGCCGGATGTAGTATTTCCTCAATATAATATTTCTGAAATTTTTGCCAGTACATAATGTAGTTTTGTCGTAATTTGAATTTTAAATCGACAGCATAGAAGTGTATAATAGCACGTGATGTTCATAACATTGAGACATATCTGGGACTATCATACTGTTAGTATAATAGTCCAAGGATATATACACTATATATTACCTATTACACATGTCACTATATATTATTATTAAACATTTTTATACACCGAAATATAAAGCAACAAATGGTGATTTTTATCTGTCCCCGAACCAACATACAGCTTTACAAGAAATGGAGAAGTAGAGAATTGTAGAATAGTTAGCACTCTTATTTGTGTTTGTTTAATCAATATTCATATAAAATATCATGAAAAAGATGTTAAAACAGATGACAAGAAGCAGGGGCGGATTTAGAACCTTGATGTCCGGGGTGGGGTTAGATATTGATTTAGAGATGTATATATGCGAGTGTAGGTGGTTATAGGGAGGGTGTCAGATAATAGTTTCTATATTTCTATGACATTAAAAATTCACCATCCCACTCTATTCTTTATTATTATGCCTATTTTATTCGTCCTAGACATACATGAAATATTTGTCACTGGGCGTTAAGCAACCATCAATCAATTAATCTATTCTTTATATTTCATCTCTTTATTCTGTTATCTAAAATGTACATGGTATTTTGAACAGGAAAACTATACCGTCATATATTACTGTATGCATATGCTTGGACTAATAGATGCATATAATTGTATAAGTCCCAGATTGTGTTATAAAGTATTTCTTATAAAAATACAGGAGCATTTTAATTAAAATCATAAACTAGATAATGCCAATCCAATCTTTCTTTTTTGTTGAAGAGGGAAGGGGAGAGAGGGTCAGGGTTTTTAAAACTAAACATTTGTTGGTTATTTTCAACATAAGAACAAAATACGACATTCAGTTCTAAAACAAATCGTGTATGAAAAAGTTTGTTGTGGAATAAATTCACAAAAGAGACAGTTTCGAAATAAAAAAAAAATGCAAGAAATGGTAATGCGAGAATTGTATTATGAAGACATGCATAACGGTACTACTTGCCACTTAACATTTATTTGTACATGTTCATTTAAAACAGATTTTAGTTTGTAATTTCTTTCCTGATCAGAAGATTTTACCTGCTAATCTTTACATACTAATCCATACACACAGGTGTCAATATTTACACATCTACCGATAATTATAAGTTGTCATAAATATAACTACTGATGAACCATATTACATATTTTAAAAGTCTAAATTGAAAACAACGTTCAATCCTAGGGATACGTTGGATAAAAACCGCAATTTTCATGCGTATACATGCAAAACAACATTCTTGATATAGGGGTCTAAATACAGCACAGAAAAATACATTTTCCAAAAGACAAAAAAAGGTATATGGATAAATAGATAAATTTATTTTTTATTAAAGTTACAATCGCTGAAAAAATTTCAGCACCCAGCCTTATAAAGACTTATGAGGCACTATTATCTGGGACTATTATACAAGTCCCAGCTATTATATACTTATAAAACAGCTCAAATTTTATTTTGTTAACTCGGATAGAAAACTTTTACAATATAGTTCATCGTATTGAAACATGAACGCGGACCCCTTTGAGAACACCTGGATTGAAAGATTGCAAATCTACTGACCAATGAAATGCTTTGAATTTTGAACGCGGACTTCAACGAGAACACCTAGCTCGAAAACACACTCTAATAGATCGTCGTACAGTTAGCCGGGATCTCAGGCTTCTTCTTCTTCTTCTTTTTCTTTTAGGTCAAATAAGGTCACAAAATGGAAGAATACATGTTGCTGCGCATGCGTGATTGACAAAGATTTAATCAAATCAAGGATTTGTATAGTTAACTATACAAATCCTTGATCAAATTTTATAAAAATATGTAATAATAATTTAGTGTTTGTATATACAGATTGTGATAAAAATATGCATTTTATGTACATGTTTTGGTTTGAATTTGTTTATTCAAAGCTCAAGAGAACAGCTGGTGTTAGCCGATACCTAAAGCTGGCAACAGTGGTGGTAGATATTCATAGTTTTTTTACATAAACAAACACCCCTTAAAAAGCTTTTTTATAAAACAATCACTTAATACGTATACGACATAATTAACGATAATCTTTCGTCGTTTGAGAGACATTAAAATGTGCATAGACGTAATACCATTACATCTATGGCATGTGTAACGCGGACTTATATATATGTTACATTAGGTCGTAAAATCTTGTCTGTCTTATAACAGATATATAAAAAGATAAGTTATAAATAAGTGCATTTATATATGATTTCACCTTGAGAGATGCACACGCCTGATGAAGCTAATTTGTTTAGCGAAATATTGCGTATTTCTATTTAAAATCTAATAGAACTTTTTTAATGTATTATTTAGCGTGTTTAATTTATATTCTTAGACATTTATATAATTAGATCACCATACAGCCTTCAATAAAGAGCAAAACCCAAACCGCATAATCATTTATAAAAGTTCCCAAAATTACAAATATAAATTCAAACAATTCAAACGAGAAAACTAACGGCCTGATTGATGTACGACACTTATAAAAAAATAATATACAACAACGACAACCACTGATTACAGCAAAAAACCATATGTCCCAATTAAAAGCATTTCTCGTCAAACAAACGGGAGTTCTTATCTACGGAACAACCACTGGATCCGCCACTGTACAGTCTCCTGACTAGTATACCTATAGGATAGTCCCAGATTATGGTGTTAAAAAATGCTTTTAGTTGTCTGTGAGTTTTTTTTTATTTATGTTTTATTCCATTTAGTCCTGTAATTTATTGATTGATTGATAAAAATATCGAAGCAATTCTTTTAGTTTATTTAATTAAATATACAATTAATTTTATTTAGTTATTGGGATTTAATTACCTTAGATAAAAGGGTGCGAAACGATATATTAATGTAACTGTTTCAAAGTTCAAGTTGATCAATTATTGATTTAAGTGAATAAATAAAATTTATTTTCTCGAGGAATAAATTGCATAGTATACAAATCCTAGCTTGTTCTAATAAAAATAGTAATAATTTTCATCAGCGAAAAAGATAGTTACTTTTGTTGTGCTGGAAGAATCGTAAAAGTGTTATTTTTCTAAATTCTATTTGTTAACTCGGACATCGTCGAGTCTAAAATTGAAATTTTTTACCATATTGGACTTCATATTGTGTATCTATCGAATTGAAACATCAACGCGGACTTCGATGAGAACACCTGGATTGAAATTTTGCAATGAAATTCATTTCAATATGTAACGCGGACTTCATCGAGAGCACCTAGATGAAATATTAGTTTTATTTAGAAATTACCGCTAGAATATAGTTAATAAAATTATATGAGAGCAACATTGCAGAATTGTTTCTTTTCCATTCTTGTTTTTTTTACAATATTTATGTTCATTTTAATTTATAAGGTAGAATTATATTAAATGCCCCAACCGTAAATATCAGTTTTTTGAAATGCATTAAAAGGCGTAAGAGAATGCCGACTAATAGCCAGTCAAGATCGTTAAACTTAAACCTACCCATCGTTATCGCAGACTAAAATTTATCTCATATATACAGTATACATGTTCATTTATTGCAAGAATTTTTGTACGTCACGGTGCATGACAGCACGAAAATCCCTTTCCAGAATCGTAACCACGCTTCAATATTTTCGGTTGATTTTGCTGCTCTTCCACAATTTACGCCTGTTTTGCTCCAGTGACCGGTATTACAATTTAACACAGTTTTAAAAGTTCATTGAACTGTTACTTCATTTACAATTTTGAGCAAGACTAAACTGTTTATTAAATTCAACAAATGTCAACATTATCTTCATCAATTTTATTATTTAACAAAACATTTTTTTTCATTACAAGCTATTCCATATATCAATATACAGCTAGTGAATATTTGTTGTTTACCGAAAATATAAGATATATCGATTTAAATTATGTACACAATGAATAATTTCTGTGAAGTTACTTTTATTTCCGTGACATATTTAATTTACGAGTACAATATAGTAAAACAGAAAAAAGAGAAACGGTAAATATACAGGAATACATAAAGTTTCGTAAGTAATTGCAAGGGACCACACGTTACTTACATGCCACGAGTTTTCATAGCACTTAGCAATTTTTGAAACGAATATGTGAGATAAAGATCTACTGCATTTGGGCAAATTAAAATTATGTTATACATCTAACTATTTTATTTTCAACAGATTCACGAGTTTTGCATTTTTAAACCGTGCATCAATATTTTAATGTTTTTATTTAAATTCCTTATATGTCACGTGTATTGTTCATTCATTTGTTTAAATTGTGAAGCATGTGACTTTACTAAGAATACACGCATTTAAGTAAAGTCGATAAAATTTGAAACACATAAACGATAGATACATCGAGGTTGTTTTGCTTGAGTGATTTAGCTGTACAAAGCTCGGGTCTCAACAATGTTTAAAACGAATTGTGATGCCAGTTTGAAATAGTTTAACGGGGGCGTGGCCTATTGGTTTGACGCAACTTACCACCATCTGAAATTAAATTGAACGACTGCAAGGGAATCTATTTGACTGGCATTAAAATAATTTGATATGGATTGAAATGAATAAAAAATAATTTTTAATTTTTGTCAATCTTTATCAAATGACGATTAATCTCATTTAAATAGCGTTAATACGTTTTTGTCCGTTCAAGCTAAATTCGGGCTACTAGTGCAGTTAATCTACCTTAAACAGACACATGAAGGCTCTGCCTAAATTAAAACATATGATATTATAAAAGACTTGTCAAGTTTGCAGTGTCTGAGCTAAAAAAACATTTCGAAAGGATTATGTACAGCACTACCCGGCAATCGAGGAGTGTGATATCCACAAACTTAGTCAAGTAATCACCTGTCAACTGGCACTCCACTTAGGTTGCTGTATAATGTACAAATGGACATTCGTCTGTATTTTTGAGGTAGAGGACTTGAAAACATACCAGACATGACAAAGGACTCCAAATACTAGAGTTAAGTTCGTTAAAAACTAAAGGGATGAACTAGTAAAAACAAAAGATCCAATGAAAAGGAGAACTTTGGTTATTTTATGAGGGAAACAAGGACTCGCTCCAGTGTCCTGTGAAATCGTATGAACAACTTTTATCGAAACTGCATCCGGAAAATTATCGTCTTTGACAGTGTCTCAGATATACGTTTTGTGACAATTACAATGACAGTGTGTGGTATACTAATCAGGGGTTCGGTAAATGCTATTTACGTTTGTTTATCACTAAACTGAGTAGAACCTGCTGTTTATCTAAGATCTACACAAATCATTCGATTCATGGCCACCTGTACGACAGCTTTATTTAACAGATTCAGAAATCATGGCTGTGACGAAACATTATTCTGTGAACTCTATGACCGTTTACCATCGAGTGTCCGACCAAGAGAATGAAGAAATGGGCCAAGCCATTCACAATTTAATTCAACCTACAACTATACCTTATACAAAGTTACCTGCTCCAAAAGCACACGCTATATATAAAAACAAGAACCTGTGGTATGGTTGCAAATCAGACAATTATCCACCAGAGACCAAATGCAATGATATAAACAACTATAGGTCACCGTACGGCCTTCAACAATGATCAATACCCATACCGCATAGTCAGCTTTAAAAGTCCCCGAAATGATACATGTATAACAATTCAAAAGAGAAAAGAACGGCCTGATGTATGTACAAAACAAAGAACGGAAAACAAATATGATACACAGCAACAAACGACAACCACTGAAATACAGGTTTCTGGCTTGGGACAGGTACATACAGAATGTGGTGGCGTTAAACGAGTTTGTTGGCGCCAAACCCTCACCCTAACCTGGGATAGTGGTGAAACAGTACAATATAAGAACAAACTATAAAAATCAGTTGAAAAGAGCTTAACCCATCAGATCGATACATAGCAGAAAGACATCTAACAAAAACATAGCCCGGTCATTGCATGGTATTTATTGATCCCCACAACAAAAAAGACACTAAGTTCCTACCGTTACAGATCAAACCGTATCAAATGAACTAGTACTAGCCTCCAATTTAGATGTAATTAACACATTAATTGAGTTTGAGAATGATCAGCAGTTTTACTACTAATGTCAAGTTGAGTGTATTGCCAGTCAAATGTAACAGCTTATATAGTAACTTAGAATGTTTCTTTTCAGAAAAAATACACGATATTTCATATAAGAGTTTACTATTACGTTAAATTGATTTTCAATAAAAACTCCGTTAAGTTTATCTGAACTTTCCGTTTCTATGTAGCAACTTTCTAGCAGCGCCTATCTCTAAGTTGATACGACATTCCAGGCCTTGTTTTTCCTATCATGATTTCCTTGGTAGAGGTTTGAGTCTTACAAGGAAGCTATTGAACCAAGAGTTCCAAGTTGAAATTATCCCTTCGAAAATTCTACGGCCGCCATCACGAGTTAGTTGACTGTTATGGACTATCTGTTGCACAGATGACGACGGACATTTTCCAAATGTTGTAACCACAATTCCATCCTCTTTCTTTGAATGTGACCTACCGAGTTAGAATTATAGGTTTGTACTTACATGAGCAAAACGACGGGTGCAACATAGGGAGCAGGATCTACTTACCCATGAGGGGCGCGAAAGATACCAGAGAAACATTCAAACTCATAAGTCGAAAATAAACTGACAACGCCATGGCTAAAAAGGAAAAAGACAAACAGACAAACAACGGACATAATTAGCTTTTATATAAATTTAACTTTTATGAAAACTTTTCATATAAATTATATTTATAAAAACGGGAAATTGGATCACAAGGTGTACGATAAAATGCATATGAACTCAATGAATGCACGAGTGACTCTATTCCACAATTTTCTACATAAGTAAATGCCAGTACCAAGTCAGGAATATGTTTTCCATTCGTTATATGTGTTTGAGCTTTTGATTTTGCCATTTTATTAAGGATTTTCCGTTTTAAATTTCCCTTGGAGTTCGGTATTTTTGTTATTTTTCTTTTTTTCTGAATAGTGTCTGTGGAACGTCCGTTAATGTGCTGTTTTTCTATATCTTCGCTGGGAGCAAAGTCGTACAAGAATATATTACCTTAGCTGTATTTGACAAAACATTTCGGAATTTTGAGTCATCAATCCTCTTCAATTTCGTACTTTATTTGGAATTTTATTTTTTATTATTCGAGCGTCACTGATGAGTCTTTTGTAGATGAACGCGCGTCTGGTGTACACAATTTTAATCCTGGTATCTATGATGAGTTTATTTACCCTTGTTTGAAAAAGCAATTTTTACTTATAACCTGCAATGTGTTGTGCATCATCAAACATCAAATTTTATTTGAATTTAATGACTTCAATTTTCATAATACTAGTACCCTTCAACGTCGTACTTCGCATTTCAATGTTTTGATTTGAGCGCCACTGATGAGTTCCGTGTAGACATAACTCGCGTCGTTAGTGGCTGGTATCTCTGGTGAATTTTTTATACATGCTCATACAAGTCAACCAATGCCCTCTGCCTCCAGGTTTTTATTAGTGATCAGTCCGCTCAATTCAATGCACATTTTACACCCAATTTACAATAACCTTGACAAATCTCACTACTAGCCTTGTTTGTAGTCTGCTCGACTGTCTTCTCTACTACTTGATTGTCTATTATTGTCCTTTGTATCCCAATGAATTCTTTAGAAAACTATTTAGTAACGCTTCGAATACCGGGAAATTAATTGTTTTGGTGATTAAGCTCATCAATTACTTGATTACTCTTTGTTGCCTAATCTTGTTTGCTAATGGATCACATGTAACTCTGAAGGCATGTTTGTTTCGCGTTGATTTTTTCGTTTAAATTGTTTCACATTTTGTCATGTCGGGGCCTTTTATAACTGACTACAGGGTATCGGGTTTGCTAATAATGTTGTAGGCCGTATGATTACCTATAGTTGCTGTAATCACCTTTATTTTGACTCTGTATGTTAGGGGACGACCACTTGATATTCTGATGAAGGGGTGCAGAATTAACAGTCTGGCCTGGTTAGGACTTAAAAATAAATAACCTCGCCCAAACAGAATGAAAAAATATATTTTACCCAACACAATGCAGTAAATAAAGGTGTACAAAAGTAAAAAGTATTGTTTGCACGTCAAAACCGTACAAAGTTGAACATTAATTTCCCTCAGAAAAAAATCCACCTTCCCCTAAAAATAGCAACTGGTTGTCCCCTTAGTTTTCTAATTGGCAATCATACCACTTCTCCTTATTTTATATATGTCTTTCAAAGAAACAATGCAACAAATTGAAATAAATAAGTATACCATAATCGAAAGGACAAATGCACTATGTAAAAAAAGACGACAATGACGAATGACGTATGTGTACGGGTAGATAATAAACTATATATGCTAATTTCACATTATTTTATATATGACCTTGGCATAAAGATACTACTATACAGACGTTCATAATGGACTAACATATTCTTTTCATCGATATGGAGTTTTCATCTAGAAATAGACTTTACGGACATTCAACAGTAGGGGAAAAGGATATATATGTAACTACAAAAATATGCTTCCAATTCCACCCACACGGAAAACCTCCTTGAAAGTTCATGGGCCATTTGGAATTGAATATTTCAATATTTTAGGTGGACCTTCAAATGGATTTCATCTCGTTGACTTTTTTCTAATGCTTTACATGAATTAGATTGATTTGGAAAATATTGCTTACGTCCTGGGGACACTGTTGTCATGAACAATTGTGGCTTTCACCACAGTAGATTCGCCGAAAATACCCTTATATTTTTTTTTGGGACACCGTCATAAAGATTTATCATATCAACCTCTATATCACACAGACTTGAATACATGTGAAGTATGTTTTAAAGTAATGAGACTATTTGCATAGTCATATGAATTACGCACGTGAATTGACTGAGATGGCTATATGTAACGGTCTAGAACAAGTTACAGCGTCGAAGTCTATTTCTATATTTTGTTGATGTGGTTATTTGTAAAAAGACTTGCTGAACTTAGTATATTATACATATCCTTATAACCAATTCAGTTAAATTTGTACATGTGATTCTTTTGTGAAATGTAATTTTTTTTAGGGGGAGGGTACAGAGATCTATTGAAAGTATAATAGGGAAAAGGAACTTCATATGATTGCTTATTTATAAATCTGACATAAGGTGAATACTACTATGCCCCAACCGGTTAGATAAAATAAAATTTAGTCAGAGGCTATTTATAATATAACAATGACTTATCAACTCATTGACGAGTGTATACGGCCAAGCCAACTAATTATCTGGTATTCGAAGCGTTACTAAATAAATTTCTAAGGAATTCATTGGGATACAAAGGACAATAATAGACAATCAAGAAGAAGAGAAGACAGTCGAGCAGACTACAAACAAGGCTAGTAGTGAGATTTGTCAAGGTTATCGAAATTGGGTGTAAACGTTATGTTTGCCTAATAGGAAATTCGTGTGTTTATTTACTATTGGTCAAGCTATTAAATGACACGTATGTTGACATTTTATTTAGTTTACTTATATAGCCACTGTCAAAATAGATGTAAAGTGTATATAAATATAAAAGAAGAGCAGTAGATAAAATGTATAATTGTTCAGAATTCATATTAAATTCTTCGTCATCTTGTGAATGTTAAAAGTTGAAATTATTATAAATTAAGGAATATATCTCACTCATGCAAAACTATGATTCCTTGCCCGGCATTAGCTATACTTTTTGTCCTTTTTTGTTTATAAGCTCTTCATTTTTCAAGTTTTAAATTTTCAAATATTTAAACCTCTAGCATCACCGAAGTGACATTTGTTGTCAAAATACGCATCTGATGCAGAAAAAATTAGTATTGTTAATGTAATTGAACTTTTACATAAAAGGACAATTGTTGTTGACTCAGTTCAGTATCAATGTTGATTGAATGTGCACTAATGTGGATAATATACGATCTAGCATTCGTTTGTGAAGCAATGTGAACGCCGTATGTAAACTTAAACCATTCCAATTTACAACAGATATTTAAGTATTCCAACGGTTACCATAGAGATCACAATGGAGATAACTCTTTGGAACGGCACAACTGCTCCAGAATCTGAAATATAGGGAGGTACATAATATAGATGAGGGTCTGGATGGAGATCTTCATTTCTTTATTCTTTGATTTTCTAGACCATATTTCTCTATTCTATATCTATTTTGCCAATTGTTCTCAATTCTTTATATTTCAGCACCCATAATTCTCTATTTTTTTTCTATTTTTGGTTTTTTTTTTTTTGTTCTGTGGTTTGCCCTAAATTGTTTGAAAGTGATCTATTGATGTTGGTTGAATTTGGTCGTTATTCTTCGTAATTTATCATACTAGTAACGGTTAACATTAAACATTAAATGCTAACACTGCAGAGAACATAACATAACGCATAGGTAAAAAAAGAACTAAAATATAAGGCGAACGTGTCATGATTATATCAGGCGAATTGTTCCATATTTATTAGTGTTGATGTTTCTTGTACATGGCTTTGCATGCATTCAAAATTTTCGTTGAAAAGAAATTAATGGGACACCAGCTCATCCCATTTGAATCCCTTATGGTAACTTGATCTCTTTTAGAAATTATATACTAGTATACATAAACCACAAGCGAAACTATCTGGTGGACGATATAGTCAAAGAAAAATAAAGCAATCAAAATTATTGTTTGTTGAAAAATAACAAAAATACTAAATGTCATGATGGCGTGATAGCCTGCATTAAAAAAAAAAACGGTAAAAAAATTGTTTACGGACACCAAAATACGTTAAAAAAAAGATGAATTCGAAATACAACCAGGTTTTATGAAAATAGAGCTGTCCCTTTCATTTTGAAATGCTTCAGACGTCAACACGGACCAAAGTCGCATGTTAAGTTTCAAGAGAAGCTTTGTGTTCAGAATATATCGACAAATACCTGAAACACTTTGTAATTAATATACTGAATTGTCAACTGTACAAAATAAATCTTACCAAAGTTTAAAACAGCAAGCTGGGCGACTGTCGTTGTCGTTGTTGTTGTTGTAGGTATCGATTGTGTCGTTGCTGTTGTTGTAGGTATCGACTGTGTCGTTGCTGTTGTTGTTGTTGATGACGATATTGGTGATGTTGTTGTTGTTGTAGTTGATGATATTGGTGCTGTTGTTAATGTTGTTGATGACACTGGTGTTGCTGTTTTAGCTGTCGATGTTGTAGTTGATGATAATTGTGCTGTTGTTGTAGGAATCGAAGTTGAAATCGATGTCGTTGTAGTTGAAGATATAAGGGTTGCTAGTGCAGTACTTGGTAACATATTACTGCTTGACGAAGGTGGCATGTCACTGCTAGACAGAGATAGCACTTTACTGCTGGACGGAAATGGCATATAACTGCTAGACGGAGGTGACATATTACTGCTTGACGGATGTGGCATATTACTGATAGACGGAAGTGGCATATTACTGTTTGACGGAGGTGGCATATTACTGCTGGACGGAGATAGCACATTACTGCTGGACAGATGTGGCATATTACTGCTTGACGGAGGTGGCATATTACTGCTTGACGGAGGTGGCATATTACTGCTGGACGGAGGTGACATAATACTGCTAGATGGATGTGGCATATTACCACTGGAAAAAATTGTACCACGATAACTTGAATTTAGTGGAGCATTATAACTTGAAGATGGTAACGTGTGACTACTTGGTGGCATAATATTGCTGGACGGAAGTGGCTTGGTACTGCTAGAAAGAGGTGGCGTACTACTGCTTGACGGAGGTGGCATATTACTGCTTGACGGAGATGGCATATTACTGCTGGACGGATGTGGCATATTACTGCTAGACGGAATTGGGATATTACTGCTTGTCGGAAGTGGCATATTACTGCTTGACGGCGGTGGCATATTACTGCTTGACGGCGGTGGCATATTACTGCTAGACAGAGATAGCACATTACTGCTGGACGGAAGTGGCATATTACTGCTTGACGGAGGTGGCATATTACTGCTAGATGCATGTGGCATATTACCACTGGAAAAAGTTGTACCATGATAACTTGAATGTAGTGGAGCATGATAACTTGAAGATGGTAACATGTGACTACTTGGTGGCATAATACTGCTGGACAGAAGTGGCATGATACTGCTAGAAAGAGGTGGCGTACTACTGCTTGATGGAGGTGGCATATTACTGCTGGACGGAAGTGGCATATTACTGCTAGACGGAATTGGGATATTACTGCTTGTCGGAAGTGGCCTATAACTGCTTGACGGCGGTTGCATATTACTGCTTGACGGCGGTGGCATATTACTGCTAGACAGAGATAGCACATTACTGCTGGACGGAAGTGGCATATTACTGCTTGACGGAGGTGGCATATTACTGCTGGACGAAGGTTGCATATTACTGCTAGACGGAGATAGCATATTATTGTTGGACAGATGAGGCATATTACTGCTTGACGGAGGTTGCATATTACTGCTAGATGGATGTGGCATATTACCACTGGAAAAAGTTGAACCATGATAACTTGAATGTAGTGGAGCATGATTACTTGAAGATGGTAACATGTGACTACTTGGTGGCATATTACTGCTGGACGGAAGTGGCATGTTACTGCTAGAAAGAGGTGGCGTACTACTGCTTGACGGAGTTGGCATATTACTGCTAGACGAATGTGGCGTATGACTACTGGACGAGAGCTGCATATTACTGCTAGACGGATGTGGCATATAACTGCTAGACACATGTGGCATATTAACGATTGAAAAGGTTGTACCATCATTACTTGAGTGTAGTGGAGCATAATTACTTGAAGATGGTAACATGTGACTACTTGGTTGCATATTACTGCTTGACGGATGTGGCATATTACTGCTAGACGGAGGTGGCATATTACCATTGGAAAAGGTTGTACCTTCATAATTTGAGTGTAGTGGAGCATAATTACTTGAAGATGGTAACATGTGACTACTTGGTTGCATATTACCGCTTGACAGATATGGCATATTACTGCTAGACGGAGGTGGTATATTACTGCTAGACGCATGTGGCATATTACCATTGGAAAAGGTTGTACCATCATAACTTGAGTGTAGTGGAGCATAATTACTTGAAGATGGTAACATGTGACTACTTGGTGGCATATTACTGCTAGACGGATGTGGCATATTACTGCTAGACGGATGTGGCATATTACCATTGGAAAAGGTTGTACCATCATAACTTGAGTGTAGTGGAGCATAATTACTTGAAGATGGTAACATGTGACTACTTGGTTGTATATTATCGCTGGACGGATATTGATTATTACTGCTAGACGGAGGTGGCATATTAACATTTGAAAAGGTTGTACCATTATAACTTGAGTGTAGTAGAGCATAAATACTTGAAGATGGTAACATTGGACTACTTGGTGGCATATTACTGCTAAATGGAAGCGGTATATTACTGCTCGACTGAAGTTGCATATTACTGCTAGACGGATGTAACATAATGCTGCTTGCCGGATGTGGCATATTACCATTTGAACCATCATAATTTGAGTGTACTGGAGCATAATTACTTGAAGATGGCAACTTGGGACTACTTGTTGGCATGAATGACAAAGTTGGTATGCTACTGCTTGCGTATGACCACATATCACTTACATAATGTTTTGCAGAGAAAGTTTGATAACTCTGTGTAGGTGACATTATAATTGTTTGCCAAAGCTGATCAAAAATGCTCGACAAAGTCGATTGAGGGCTGCTTGCAGAAGGTTGTATGTTATTGCTTGACGTCTGTAATAAGGAACTGAAGTTAGGTAGTGATATGTCACTACTACTGTATTGATACGATTGTTCACTTAAAGAAGATAGTACACCATATGTCGTTGGTTGAGAATAGTACGTAGTTGTGCCCTGTGGATAACTTGTACTGATTGATTGTGTCGATGTTGATATCGTTAAATATGGCGCGCATGAATAACAACAGTCAACTGGTACGAGCGAACAGTAATTCGGAGAGTTCGCTACCATATCTGAACATGACCAACCGTTTGTAAATATTGGTCCTAATCTATCTCCGTACAAACAGGATTCTACAAAACAAATGATAAAAATCATGATTTATCATGTCTTTACTAAGAAAAAACAAATCAAAATTATTTGTGTTTCTTTTCTTCTTTATCAAACTGGCAATACATAAAGTTTACCATTAAAATACTAATCTATCTCCGTATAAACAGGACTCTACAAAAAAATGATAAAATCATGATTTATCATGTCTTTACTAAGAAAAACAAATCAAAATTATTTGTGTTTCTTTTCTTCTTTATCAAACTGGCAATACATAAAGTTTACCATTAAAATACTATACATGTACAGTTAAAATGTGTAAACATTTATGAAAATATTTCTCATATACTCAATTCAAGCAATGTCTTCTGTTTAATATAATAATTTACTTTGTTTTTATTGTGATTGCTTTTAAATGAGGTGAGCATATCAGTTTTAGAACTTACGTTTTATAATAGTTGAAGACTAAACATAAAAAGAAATTTTAACAATTCAGTGAACGTTTATACCACCATCTATAGAAGCTGTTCAACAATATGTCAATGAAAGTTACACATTGTTTATTTCGTGCGTCCGACGCGCTTTACTGTTTGATAGTGATCCAAACATTTAGGTGTTAGATGGTTTTTGATTGATTGGGTGTTTTCATTGTAATACAGACATTACTTTTGGAATTTAAGAGGATGTACCAGCTAATATAAAAATGTCAATATTTACTAATTACTTAGTCATGTCAATCCGATTTCTGAATATTCCTATCTTTTTAGAAATTATAGTTTTGTACAACTACACAATACAAATAAACTAAGATGATAAGTACACAAATAAGAACTCTCTTGAATGACGAACAGTATTTCAAAATTGAAAATGTATATATTTATTACTTTATTTTATTTTTTATATATAAATTTGATGGAACATTTGTTAAAGTTATAAAAGTATTGATTGCATGACAAAATTGTCAGACTTTAGATAATTTCACTTAAGGGTGATTTGACGGTATTTAATTTCGCGCCCATTACATAGAATTTCACATAAAGAGGACCATTGAGATAAAAACAAATTGATTTTTACTGAGAACTTATATCAATTAAAAATGTTGGATCATTTGCTTTCTTTTGTTAAGCTATAAAAAAAATCACTTTCACTAATTGCTTTTCCGAGAAAGCTCGTATGAGCACAACTGTTTGAGTGAAGTGTTTAGTTTGTAACACATTTCATTGAAAGCTTTCAACATATTAAGAAACAAATTAGAAGATGTAAAATGAATGCCAATAAGACAATTGTCCACAAGTGACCAAATATCGTAGAAGTTAGCAACTATAGGTCACCGTACACGACTTACCATCACCGGAAGGTGCTGATGAATCTGTTGTACATACACCAGATATACACCACTGTAAAAGATAAAATAAGAATTGTTTTACGAAATGAAACGGTTTTAAGTACATCATCTTGATTAATCATGTTAATGCTGACACATTTTCTTTAACTTCATCTAAAGTTTTCTTTAGTCATTACTTTAGCCAAAAAAGCTTTTCATGTACACAATATTTGGTTACCAAATTTCATTTCTAACTACTTCTGTGTTTAGAAATCTGTATATAAATATATACTAGCCAGTGGCAGTCAGCAGGGTTTAAGAACATTTGTTGTTCGACCTGTTAGTCAAAAGCGTTTTGTTAAAATATACTTTTCACTTTTTGGTCTTTTGGAAAATGTTGTTTGTGCTGTATTTAGACCCTTCTAACAAGAAATTTGTTTTGCATGCACATGTATAAAAATTGCGGTGTTTATCCAACGCAATCATAGGTTTGAACGTTGTTTTCAATTTAGACATTTAAATGTATACTAGTATATAAAAGGAAAAAAAACAGGAGATATTTTATGTTCGTTTTTGCGATATATTACTTTAAATAAAAACATGGAAAAGTTATTTAAAGCATTTTATCAAGTGCATTTTTTATATTTATCTATCCAACCTGATCTTTAAATACGTAGAATAAGACCTCTTATAGTGTTTATTGAATCCACTAATACCTTGTTATTTCCACACAACGTTCCGTCTGTGACTGAAGCTGATAGACAACTAGACGTATTCGTAGGATTTGCGCACCATAAGGTTGTACAGATAGAAGTAAAGTCACCGTTGTATGGGCCCTGGAACAAAAAGTGATTAGTATTTAAACAAATCATTAGTACCGATTTGTCCAATGAATATGGAATATCTGTACAAAAGACATAATTTTAAAACGTCACAATTCTCAGATAATGCCTTGTTTGTTAAACAATGCAACTTTAATATAAGAATAAGAAGGGAATGGTATGATTGCCAATGGGACAACTCTCCATAAAATACCAAATGACACAGAAGTTAACAACTATTGATTAACCTTACAGCCTTCAACAATGAGTAAAACCCATACCGCATAGTCAACTATAAAAGGCCCCGAAAGGACAAACGTGAAAAAAACAATTCAAACAAGAAAACTAACGGCCTGATTAATGTACAAAACAAATGAACGAAAACCAAATATGATATACAGCAACAAACGACAACCACTGAATTACAAGCTCCTGACTTGGGACAGGCACATATAGAATAATAACTAGTTTAAAGGCGCGCCACCCTCCCCACAACATAGGACAGTGATGTAACAGTACACCATAAGAATAAACTATAAAAATCAGTTCAAAAGGGCTTAACCCATTAGATCGATACAAAGTAGAAATGCATCTAACAAAAACAAAGAATGGACGTGGCAGGGTACTTATACATCCCCACAACAAAAAGACAATGTCTGTTTTATTCAACATACCACAAATTTACCTCATCAAACGTACAACATGATCTTGAAATATTGATATCTTGCAGGGAATGAATTATTGAACAACTATTTCTAATTCGTAAACCAGTTGAATAAAAAGTCTCGTACTTACGTATATAATTGCCCTTCAAACCTTTGCATGTTTTAAATCCTTGAACATATAAATTTACAACAAACTCTAAAATATGTTCATTCCCCTCCGATTAATACTTCATAACCCAAAGAAATAAGTATTGAGCTTAAATGTATACTGATTTTACCACGGGTTGGTCTTTTGTGCTAAATATTATACCACGAGCGATAGCGAGTGTAAAATATCGGCATAAAGGACAAACCCGTGGTAAAATCAGTATAAATTCAGGCCCCATGAATTATTTCTATTCTAATAGGACAAATATGGCTTTTTTATCGAAGCGCTCTAGGTGAAACATTTGCTGTTCCCGTTATTTAACACACTATTAATATTGACGTAAAAGAACTGAAAAACTGAACTAGTGATTGAAATGCTTAAATTATTTACAATAACGTACTTAGATAGGTTTGGATGAATGTAAATGATAATCTTACTTTTATGTAAATAACTTGGCTTTTAACAAATTTTATCATCGTTTGTTTATTTTTCCTTGTTTTACTGATTTTCAGTTTCCCAACCGTCGATTTTCCCGTAAAATGTTTATATTCTTACGTCATTGTTCAATGGCGTCATTTACACCGATTGATGTCGGGTAGGTCCTTTCATAAAAAAGCATATGACGTGAGAGTATGATCGGAACAGCCCAGACAAATCATGACATTGCCGATCAGCTGACATACAAAATATTCATATTTTACCAAATAATGTACTCAAAGCGTTTGCAGAACGTCATATTAGAATTAATCTGGTTACTACGTGCATATATTCCTGTAAGTATATATAAGGTCTACGTATATAATTGTCGTAGTCATATTCTAGTCTTGTTATGATTGTCGTAGCCACATTCTAGTCCTGTTAATCGATTGTGGCATCAGCGAATAAATCTTATCACAACATTTTATTTGCAGTTAGTAACGATGGTTACTATAGGAGCAAGTACTGCTTAGTTTTCCGGATTTCAACCTGATTTTGTTCGGGTTTATGTGCTCGATGTTTTTTCCGTAGTGTTAATTTGTAGATATGTTCGCTATTTGTTGTATTAATTAACTACCCGGCACATGAAGGATCCAACACCACGATTACTTTCACATTGTGAATCTGCATTCGGAGATTGGAGTGAAACGCTGCTGGTAGGCACAGGTTGCATGCCACTAGTTGTCTCTAAAGTACTTGAAGTTGTCGAAGATGATAAGGCCGTTGTAGTTGTTAAGTATGGGGCACAAGATTGACAGCAAGTTATTGCATTATTAGGACAGTTATTTGGAGCATTTGTCACCATATCTGCACATGTCCAGCCATTCGAAAATACTGATCCTAGCTTATCTCCATATAAACAGGATTCTACAAGAATATTGGTCAAAGGTACATTTAGCATGTTTAACAATGGGAATGCTTCAAATAAACTTCGGAAATATTAGTTTGCCAACTCTGTCACTAAGATAGAACGGATAAAAAAAATGGTTATTTCAGTCTGATTTATTTTGAAAAAAAAATTAAATAATAAGGTATTTAGTTTTTCCATAAGTCATTAAGGATATAAGGCTGCAAATATATTTAAAATACGTTTACTTTGGTATTTATTATCTTTTGACTCTGTTCAGTATTATTGACAGTAAATGGAGGAATACATATCCATTGAATCTAATGTGGTGCGTTTGGTGTATCAAGATGAAATCGTTTAATTAAGACATTCGAGTCCTGCTAAATGAATACGGTATCATATTACACATGTTTTGATTTTTCTTGTTTCTCATTAGTTTATTTGGTCACGTGTTTCAAAACGTATATATATTTTGTATTTTTTAACTATTTTGACATATTGATCATGTTGATTCGATGTTACTATTTTAAAAAATTATATTGACGCCATGTTCATGATGTTACTAAAAATAATAACATCGTATAATTTTCAAAATAGTAACATCGAGTCAATATCATTTTCAAACTTACACTATTTACATTTATGATATATACATTAAGGACTTTCACTCAGTCATTACGTTATATATTGACCTGTTTGATTATATTGAACCGTGGACTTAGGTCAATATAATCTGAACAGATCCATATGTTACTTATTGACTTCGTCAAAAGTCCAAATTTGATAAATCATATTTATGCTTCACCATAAATTTTGCTTAGACTTTATACGTGTTGCCATGAACCAGGAAAGATAAAGTGGTTATATCAAGTAGAAGTAACCCATTGTATTCTATGACACAGACATTCATATAAGGTCAAACACATTATGCTGGTGTGTGGTTTCAGATAATTTCATTTATGTCCTAGTAGTTTTTAATTGACAATACCGTAGTAACAAACCTATAAACACACTCAGTCAGGTAATTAGGGATATTTACCAAGATGATCAAAGAGAAGTGAACCTATTTGGATGTTCAAGGTGACAAAGTAACAACATATAAATATCATTCATACGGTTCAATATATACACTTGGTTTACAGCCTCAGATATCGCGATAACAATTCATTGACGTCATCTATGAGAATTAATTCACAAAATTTCTGTATAGCTTAATCATGTTTAATGATGTCCAAAATTACTTAATGCCTTCCATGCACAAGAAAGTGTTTAGTTACGTTTAGTCAAATTGGTTCAACCGACGTCCTTCTTTTTTTTCTCCAACTTTACAATTGACTTTAAGGAAAAAGATTCAAGTCCTACTTACCTTAATATTTTAGCTTGTGTCCATTAATGTTTATAAACACTTACCATCGCCTAAGGGTGCATTTACATCTGAGGTGCACACTCCTGACATACACCACTAATGTAAAAGAAAATATGAAATATTGTCAACAAATGAAAAACCCAGAAATGATGATCAAGTAAGGGAAATGATCTGATTAGTAAGGTTTGTGTCTTGTAATTTTCTTTTCCAATTTGATCAATTTTGTAACTCGAAATAATAGTCTTGATGTGATAATCGACTTTAAATTTTTTTTTATCATTTGCATGATGTAACGGCACTAATCCCAAGCTAGCCGTTTTGCTATAAGTATTCTTTCACGAAATTCGGTTTTGGGCTCTCTCACATATCATATTTATGATTATATGACCTCTCAAACGTTGGCCTCGAGGGGCATGACGAAGTGAACTTAGGTTGCAACTCTCAGTGCAATTGATATTATATTTAGAATTTCACTTTATACATACACCAGCAAACATAGATAATTGCAAAAATAAATTACCGAGAAATTGACAGAAGAGAGCAAAAACGCGAAGAAAAGTATCCGCGTAAGAATTTTGTTTATATTATTTAGGCATATCTTGTGTAAAGTGAAACAAACAAAAAATTCATGCGTTATTATACACTCTTCATGCAACATATGAAAAATATAATGTACGTCAAATTTTCAACATAATTGTAAATGCAAAAATAAACATATCTTTACCCTGAGATTTGCACACTAACGCCAGGAACATCAAATGAAAATAAAACATTATTAATATCGTCCACCGGAAGCGCATTTCTAATTAACCTTCGTTATGAATGCAAAAACTATAACATGTCAAAATTTAGTACATTAATGATCATAGCTGTCAGATAAAGTAACTTCAAAGTAAATTTCTGCCAAGCACAGCATTAGCATGTAACACGGCACGGACCAGTATCGGCATATATTCGATCAAACGACGAATACGCCAGACGTGTTTAACCCCGCCACATTCTGTATGCGCCTGTCCCAAGTCAGGAGCCTGGCCTGTAATTCAGTGGTTGTCGTTTGTTGCTGTATATCATATTTGTTTTTCGTTCGTTATTTTTTACATAAATCAGACCATTAGTTTTCTCGTTTGAATTGTTTTACATTTGTCATTTCGGGGCCTTTTATAACTGAGTATGCGGTATGGGTTTTACTCATTGTTGAAGGCCTGACGGTGTCTTATAGTTGTTAACTTTTGTGTCATTTGGTCTCTTGTGGAGAGTTGTCTCATTGGCAATCATTGTACTGAACTATTCACCAAATTCTTGCCCAAGTGCCTTCTTCATTCTTTCAAGGTTTGTGGTATAGGTTGACAACTGCGCACGCATTTCTATTGGGTTCAAAATTGGTAATTGGATAGTCAGCATTAGTACGTGTTGTGTGCGGCGGAGCGTTGTCGTTCTAAAAAAACGTCCCTACGGAGGTTCGTTATGGCCAGTTATTGTGGTGTAAAAAACCCATCCCTTTATCGTGCGGCGTTAATGTTTCCGGAGATGTACACCAGTTGAGTTTTTCAGGTGTATGGTATGGCACCTCACATCATCACACTTTTTCGGTTAAAATTGTCGACCTCAAGGACGCAGCTACTTGCAAACCTCTCGTTCCCGTTTCTGTGGACACGTGGATTTTTAAATTTTTTTTTGGGGAGGGAGAATATATTAGCTTTTAAATCTGTCTTTTCAGTTTTACTGCAGTGATTTACAATAATGATTCGAAATAAGTTATGGGTTTTTATGTAAATACAGTTTAGTATATATTTTGTTTTGGCACAAAAAAAGATTTTCATGTAATTACTAATAATACGACACGATTGTAAAAATTTTGGCGTATGCTACCTTTTGATTGCCACACAATGTTCCATCTGATGCAGTCTGTCCGTAACAGGTGGATGAATTGGATGATGGATTTGAACACCACAATGTTGTACATATTGATGAAAAGTTTCCACTATACAATCCCTGAAACCAATATCCAAACTGATTTTGATTATTGTGATAAATCAATTATAAATAAATTACATCTTGTCACTTTTGTCGGTGTACTCCAGAGCGTGTGAGGCGATGGTAATTTCGTATCTTCTTAAGCTCTTTCAGTTGAAACATACAAAAATATAAAATACAACATACACGGCCTTTAAGAAAATGAGTTATCTTGACTGACTTTTCTTTAACATGTTCAATGACAAATATAGAAAATGAATTCATTCTTTCGTTAATTCCATCAATGTCTATTTCTATAATGTATAATGCATTTTATAGTGTGAATTTCAATGCAATATTTGAATGTGCCTTACTAGAGTTATATTAAAATATAATCTTATATATGTAACGACCAAATATATTAAATGTTCTCATATTTAACATAGTATGAACTATGTACATGATGTAACAGTTTAAAATATGCGTTATCTTTGTAACATATTCATATATAAAAGAGAAATTCAAAATCTTCTATCTGTAGTTTATACAATTACCATAAGATATGTACGGCATGTATTATTGCTGCTAAAATTCTGGTTTTACTTCATAAATTGTAGCTTATATATATAATTTCTATTCTTTAAGACACGTAATTGCTAAAGGAATTCCTCCTACAATACCTCAGTTTTGTCTATGTTATGTTAGTTTGTTTATTTTACATTTTACGTGTCAATATAAGTATTGTATACAATGTTTGAAATAGCTCTTTAATCTTTTTTTTTCGTCATGGTGATGTATGTTTTTTCGACTTACTTTTGATGACCCTGGTATGTTTTTTGTTTATTTTAAGTACATGTCATTATAAGTTTATAATACAATGTCAAAAGTTTGTCATTAATCTTTTAGTTTTCGTCATGGTGATGTATGTTTTTCTTCAACTTATTTTGTAATGACCCTGTTATGCTTTTTTGCAATTTTTTTTTTTGTTTTTTTAAGTACATATCAATATAAGTTTTGAATACAATGTCCAGAGTTTGTCTTTTAATCTTATTAGTTTTTCGTCATGGTGATGTACGTCTTTCTTCTTGGGACTGATTTTGATTTTGATTTACAAACCCGGCACATGAATGATCCAGCTCCACGATTACTTTCACATTGTGAATCTGCGTCTGGAGAATTGTGTGGCATACTGCTGGTGGACACAAGTGGCATGGTACTAGTTGTTTCTAAAGTACTTAACGTTGACGAAGATTGTGAGGTTGTAGTTGGTAAGTATGGAGCGCAGGAATAACAACAAGTTATTGCATTATTAGGACAGTTATTTGGAGCGTTTGTCACCATATCTGCACATGTCCAGCCGTTAGAAAATACTGCTCCTGGCTTATCTCCATATAAACAAGATTCTACAAGAAAGAAGTACATGTAATTATACATTAAGAAAACGATTTGGTGTATACATGAATAAGACAGCTATCATACAACGCTTTATAAGACTTCTTTTTGAAATCTTTGTGCGCCAACTTTTACTAACAATGTTAGAACTAGATTCAACTGAAAGAATTTTAATTCATTTAAAAAAATAGAAACTGGAAAAGGGCAAACTAATAAGATATTAAGTTCTTCAAAAAGTCATATAGGTTATATACGGTCCAATATATTCAAAATACGTTGACTTTTGCTTTCCTAACTTTTGACTCTGTGCATTACTAATGAAGTTAACTGCGTGAAAACACGCCTATTCTTGCTTATGAGGTGGGTGGTGGGTGACAAAATGAAAACGTTCAAGACATTTACACTCCTACGTACTGAAATGGGTATCATACGCATGTATCATACTTATGCTGCACTATAAATGTTTTCCATTTTGGTACCAATAATAGGCTGTGTCAAGAACGAGAAAAAGGACAGGGTTATTCATTAAATATGTCATTAATCATGGGCATCTGTTACGCAGACATTTAATTCAGGTCAAACACATCATGATAGTATTAATTAAAAAATATTTATAATTATAACAATATGTGACCTAATTTATCATTAAAGAAAGCATAGGTTCAAAAGTTCCGTACAAGTTGAAACCTTCTATTATTAAATAAACATGGGAAAGGCCAGCCCTTAAATATCGGAAATTTGCACCATTTGCGCCAGTCCCAATTCATGAACCTCTGGCCTTTGTTATCCTTGTATGTTTTTTTCAATTTTGATTCATTTACATTTTTCGGAGTTAAGAGTGACGTCCATTTTTGCTAAAGTAGTATACAATATTGTGACTGGGCCAGCTGAAGCCCAGTTCGGGGTACGGGATTTCTGGCTGTGTTGAAGACCCATTGGTGACCTTGGGCTGTTTTCTGCTCTTTGGTCGGGTTGTTGTCTCTTTGCTTTGACACATTCTCCATTTCCATTCTTAATTCACCATGTATAGGTACTATTTGAGTGTCCGATGAAATAAATGCGATATAAAAAAAGGCAAAATAGCTTTTGTTGTTGTTCGAACACGTGAATACAATGAGAATTTGCTATTTGGATCAGTATGGTACTTCATAAACCAGATTTTCTACATAGTAGCGTAACCATAAAATATTCAGGGAGTACGAAGTCTATAAAACGAACAATGAAATTAAAGAAAACTGCTGGGACCCTTTTAATTTTTATTTGTATGAATAGTGGCCCGTTTGAGTAAAAGAAAAAAAAAAGGCTACAAGAGGAGCACCATTGTTTCCTCTAGAAAAGGCGAATGTTTGTTACAAAAAAAACCTATAATTAAGGTTATAATTACGTTGTCAATAAAAATAAGCATACTTTTTTTCAGATATAAAAAAAAGTACCAAAGTGGTCAAAGAGAATCCAGGTAGTTGGGAATGTTCAAAGTTATGGGGCAATATATGTATATACACTTCAATAGCTAACCTGTTACATGGTTAAGGGTCGCAGTAGTAAAGAAGAGACGTCTATCAAAATTACTACGCAAAAAGTTTAAAATAAAATAAGCATATTAATTGGTGTAAGAAATGACATAATGAATTCCATACCAATGATTGTTTTTAGTTATTACGATTATGACGTTTCAATCGACGTCCTTAGATTTTTACCCACCGTTACAACTTAATCAAAAGAAAAGACAATGTTAAGGAACATCACTTTCTATCTCTTAATTTTTTTTAAATTGATGTCTATATATTCTTTTCATATCCGAAGTTGAACACTTACCATCACCTGAGGGTGCATTTACATCTGAGGTACAAATTCCTGATATACACCACTAACGAAAAAGAAAATATAGAAAATAGCGTCAAAAATTTCTAGTCCAGTTAGCTTTGTTTGCTGTTTATTTTACCGAATTTGCCTTATTCGGGAACTAGCAATGATACTATTTAAGTGATTACTGTATGTACTGACTTTTAAGGTTTCATTTTTAAGACCACGCGACTGCACTAAACATGAGCTTAAAAATTCAAACAATGCGAGTCCTGACACGGCATTTTGATTTGGACTCGAGGGACATGACGACGTTTTCCTATTTTGTAACTACCTTAATAAGGTAAAGTTGTCCATAATCTTGTTTATAGTTCTGTTTATGTCCTTTGAGTCATTAAGCTCCTGACGTTCTTTGTATTTCAAGCCAACTAATTTTTGCTAGCGATTTGTTTTTCGAGACATTCGTATAAAGTAAATCACGTAATAATGAATCGTTGAATTAGGTATTATGTTCTCTTTAGATTATGTATTATCTTCTCTTTAGATGACTTCAAAAAACTTTGAAAACAAACTGAAAAAGAAGAGGCCGCTAAATTGAGTAGAAAGGGCAAACTGCAAAGAAAAGTATCAGCGAAAGAAAATTATAAAAGATGTTTTGGTTTTCGAGCCTGCATTGGCTTAGATGAATCTAAAACACATTCTTGTTTACTGAAATCGTTAGTTATAATAAATGTATTAAAACTTGCATTTCAATAAGTGCATAGTTTTTATTGCAGCGAATTTGCAATAATGTTCCTGAATAAATTATGAACCTCCAATTTAAATGAATATTCTTTTGCTATGAAATGATATTTCACAAATCAACAATAATGTAAACCAACTTATTTTCACGGATTCTTTATTTCGCGTTTAGCCTTTTCTAGTCCACTTCGCGGCGATTGGATTACGCTATTTTCTAATTTACTTGATGTTGTTAAATAAGAAAAGATCAAAGTTTTACAAATTCGCGACGCTTTATATTCGCGTTATTTTTCTACTCGCGAAAGTCGCGAAAATAAGTTGGTTTACAGTATAATAAATGTTGTCGTATGAAACCTTATGATTGCCGCACAAGGTTCCATCTGACGCCTTCTCTCCGTAACAAGTGGACGATGAAGGGTTTGAACACCACAGCGTTGTACATATTGATGAGAAGTTTCCACTATATAACTCCCTGAAAAGTAAATCAAAATACAGCTTATATTTGATTAGAAATGCCAGTCATATGTACCATGTGTAGTTTTGCTAATGTAGTGTACATCGTATGAGGAGACATTTTTTCACATTTTCTAAGCTTGCTGTGGAAAATATAGAAAATAGACAATACAACGTTGAGGAAGACAATGTTGTCTGCTTGACATTTTATCCTTTACTGACACATATAGGAAATACATTTCTTCTTTCATTGATTCCATCAATGTCAGTTATCCTATTTGAAAATGATGACACTCCGTTGATAATTAGGAAATTATTACAAACCTAGGCTTCCACATAGCTCGAGCAAAATTGACCTTAATTATAATTTAAATATTCTTTTCATGTCTTTTCGGTCATGAAGCTCGTCACGTGTTCATTAATTTGCCCATCCGGTGCTTGCAAATGTTGTTTTCAAGTGTTCCAGGTATAGAAAAATTCAGAAAAGCGGTTCGGGACAGGAATTTATAGTTTTGTCATCATTATAATGGTTAATATGTGGATACATAAATGTAAGTATGTTGTAAATATATGAAATGCAAAGGATTTGTTTTCTTATACCATTGACGTTGTTCGCTCGAAAGTATATAATTGTCGTAGCCACATTCCCGTCCTGGTATTAATCGATTGTGGCATAACCAACTAAAACTTATGACAACATTTTATTTGCACTAAGTAACAAAAGTCACTATAGAAGCCGGAAGTGCAGAGTTTTCATGAGTTAAACCTGATTTTTGTCGGGTTTAATGTTGCGCTATGTTTGTTTTCTTATGTAGTGTTTTCTGTTTGTCGTATGATTTACTTACCCGGCACATGAATGATCCAGCTCCACGATTACTTTCACATTGTGAATCTGCATCCGGAGATTGGAGTGGCCCACTACTTGTGGACACAGGTGGCATGACAGTAGTTGTCTTTAAAGTGCTTAAAGTTGATGAAGATAATGAGGCAGGTGTAGTTGATAAATATGGAGCGCAAGAATAGCAACAAGTCATTGCATTATTATGACAGTTATTTGGAGCGTTTGTCACCATATCTGCACATGTCCAGCCGTTGGAAAATACTGCTCCTAACTTATCTCCATATAGACAAGATTCTACAAGAAAAATTAGTCGTGTAATTATATATTTAGAAAACGATTTGAGGTATACATGAATGAGACAGCAATCCTACAACAGATTATAAGTCTAATCATTGAAATATCTGTGTTCCAACTTTGACAAACAATGTTAGAACTAGTTTCAAAAAAAAAAAGAAAAACATAAAAAAAAAAAAACATTTCATTTTGAATCATTTAAAAAATAGAAACTGGTGAAGGGCCAACTAATAAGACATTAAGTTCTTAAAAAGTAATATAGGTTATATGGCTTCCAATTCATTTATACTACGTTGACTTTTCCTTTCCAAACTTTTGACTAATGAAGGTAAATGCGTGGAAACAAGCATTTTCTAACTAATTAGGTGTGTTTTGTGTGTTAAGATGAAAACGTTCAAGACTTACACGGTTACGTATTGAAAGGAACATTAAAACTGATGACTCTGTGGCTAAAATAGAATATACATACAAACAACAGTACACAAAATAACATAGAAAACCAATTACTGAGTGAAAGAAAACCAGAGAAATCGGTATCATACGTGTGTATAATATATATGCTTTACCATAAATGTTTCCATCTTTGGTACAAATAATGGGTGGTGTCATGAACGAGAAAAAAGGATAGGGTTATTTATTGATAACACATTCATGGGCATCTGTGACGCAAACAATCAATTAAGGTCAAGAACTTCACGATAGTATTCTTTAAGCCGTATAATATGTGACCTCATTTACCATTAAAGAAATCCAAGGTTCAAAAGTTCTGTACAAGTTGCAACTTTCTATTAGTAGATAAAGATTGACAATACCGGCCCTGAAATATCACAAAAAATTGAAGAAAATATGCACCATGTATATGTGTTGTTTGAGTGTTGAGTATCCAAAGAAAAGAATGCAATATATAAAAGGCAAAATATTTTTGTTTTATTTAAAACACGTGATCATGAATACAATGAGAATATGCTATTCTGATCAGTGTGGTACTTTAAAATCTATATGTTTCTTTATAGTCGTGTCACCAAAACATATTCAGAGAGTACAAAGTTTATAAAACTGAAAATGAAATTAAAGGGAACTGGTGGGATACTTTCAATTTGTAGTGTATGAATACTGCCCCGTATGAGTAATAAAAAATGGCTAAAAGAGGAGCCCCATTGCCGAATGTCGGTTACAAAAGAACACCTATACTTAACGTTATGATAATGTTGTCAATAAAAATAAGCTTTTGTTTTCAGATATGTAGAAGTAACAAAGTAGTCAAAAAGAATTCATGCAATTGGGAATGCAAAGTTAGGGGGAAATATATGTATATACACAATAGCTAAACCGTTACATGGTTAAAGGCTCTCAGTAGTTAAGAAGAGATGTCTATCAAAAGTACTGCACAAAAAGTTTAAATAGTATAAGCATGTTAAGTGGTGTAAGAAATGACACTGTGAATAACATATCCATGATTGTGTTTAGTTATAACGATCATCACGTTTCAATCGATGTCCTTGGATTTTTACCTAACATTCCAACTTACTCAAAAGAAGAAAATCATTGTAAGGACAATGGCTTTTTATCCATAACATTTTTAACTGATATTGTTAAAAAAGAACGTCAGACCTGAATTCAAATACTTACCATCGCCTGATGGTGCATTTACATCAGAGGTACAAACTCCTGATATACACCACTAATGTAAAAGAAAATATAAAATAGCGTCAAAAAAAATTTTATGCAGTTTACTTTGTTTGCTTTTTTACTAAATTTGCTTAATTAAGTAACTCGCAAGAATATTCTTGAAGTGATTACTGTATGCTCTGACTTTAAAGTTTTTTAATTTTTTATACCATGCAACTCTACTTAACATAAGCTTGCAAATTCAACCTTTAAATGTCCTGACACGAAATTTGGGTTTGGACTCTTGTAAATTTTATTTTATGTTTGTATGACTTCTCAAACGAGTGACTTTACGACGTTTTCTAATATTGGTAATGCTTTAGGTTACAGTATTTCTTTTAATAGTTCTGTTAATGTCCATTGAGTCATGTAGATCTCAAACGTTCTGTGTATTGCAAACAAACTATTTTTTGTTTTTTTTTTTTTTGCAACCGATATGTTTTACGAGCCATTCGCATAATAAAAATTAGGGATTTATAACTCGTTGAAACTATAAAAGATCTTTTCATATATAAATCCAACATACAGTCCGAAAGAAATCGCAAAACGTGAATAAATGTATCCGCGAAAGAAAATTCTTTTACGGTATTCAGTTTCTCGAGTCTGTCTGGCTAAGGTGAAACTAAAACAAATTCTTGCGTACTGTAATCGGTTATTATGATATATGTTTTAAAAGTTGTAAATAAATAAGTACATGGTTATTGAATTGGATTTGCAATTATAATGTTTCCTGAATAAGTTATGAGCTTCAATTTAAAAATATTATTTTATAGCAAAATAATACGCATTTAAATTTGAAGCTCATAACTTAAATTTAAATGCGTATTATTTTTGCTATAAAATAATATTTTTAAATTTTTATATAACATCAATTATATCACTAAATTTTTTTTTCGTATGCTACCTTATGATTGCCGCACAAGGTTCCATCTGATGCCGTCTCTCCGTAGCAGGTTGACGATGATTGGTCTGAACAATACAAATGTGTACATAGTGATGAAAAGTTTCCACTATACAATCCCTAAAAAAATCATATTTAAGTAAAAAAAATTGCAATCTCACGTATTACCACTTTTGTACTGTACATTATCTGAGGAGGTATTAATTTCGCATTTTCTTAAGCTTTTCAGTGGACACAAAGAAAAAATAGACAATACAACACAAAATACAATGATAAAAGAAATTTGATATACATTTACTCCATATCCTTTCATTTTCTATTGACTTTGATTTTCCATTACTGACACATACAGAAAATGCATTATTTCCTTTTATTGATGCACCAATGTCAGTTATCCTATTTGAACGGAGTTGACAACAGATTTATGATGTTTTGATACAGCCAGATATATTACCCGTTCTTTTTTAGCATATCATATCCTTGGTATGTTCTCTCCTTAACATTTAAGATTTTCTTGATCCAATCAAAAAAAAAAAAGAAATGACCAGGGCACTTTTTGGCTCTGCAATACAAAAGTCAATAAGTATTAAAAATCTGCTTAAAACATCATTCAGATGACCATAAGATGATCATAAGTCTGCCAGACTTCAATTTATTTATGATATAGTATTATTTTGAAATATTGCCATTAATCTGTAGGCTCGAGCCAGGTTTCACTCCAAAATATGTTTTGCTACGACATTTATTTGACAAAAATTTTACAATGTGTAAAATATCTTTTTTGGAAAAAGCCTTGGTTCATATATAAAATTACTAAAAACTATAAAGTGATCCATGTGCACTAAAGTTACCTGATTATACCAACTGGTTTATTCACTAATAAAATAAACATAATTTTGAAAGACGCGGTTCGTCTGGATCTTGTTTTTGATATTTTAGGTAGGGGTCACGTAATGGCTTCAATCATTCCTCTTCTGTTAGTTATGCAATACAAACAGTAAATGTCCTCATTATCGTCTTTAGATTTGAAGTTAAAAATACTTACTCTGCACATTACAGATCCAGCTCCTCTTGCACTTGCGCATTGCGCGTCTGCATCAGACAGTTGAGTCTGTTGAGTAGAGAAATAGTCTGATGTCGAAGAAACAGATGAGATAGTTGAACCTGTTCCAGGTGAACTAGACGTAGTTGAAGAAGGTGGTGGTGTTGATCCCGATGTTGTTGTTGAAGGCAGATACGGGGCACAAGCGTCACAACATTTAGTCGGAAGGTTTGGGCAATTGTATGAATAATCCTGTGCAATTACTGAACAGTTCCATGGTTGGTTAGAATAAATCGGACCTCTCTTGTCCCCATATAAACAGGAACCTAAAGAAAAAATTAAAAATAAATCTGTATGTATGTGCCTTTCCCAAGTCAGGAACCTGATGTTCAGTAGTTGTCGGTTGTTGGTGTGGTTCATAAGTGTTTGTCGTTTCTTGTTTTTTATATAGATTAGACCGTTGGTTTTCCTGTTTGAATGGTTTTACACTAGTCATTTTTTAGGCCCTGTATAGCTTGCTGTTAGGTGTGAACCAAGGTTCCGTGTTTAAGGCCGTACTTTGATCTATAATGGTTTACTTTTACAAATTGTGACTTGGATGGAGAGTTGTCTAATTGGCACTCATACCACATCTTCTTATATCTATTATAATAAACATGATCAATAGTAAAATGTCGATCTTTGAATAATTCTGTTACATTATTTCCAGCTTCTCTAGTCTTGAAACGATTTCGAGCATTAAGAATTGTACAGACACCTGTCTATTGTTGAAGATTTGATGTTTCCCTTCTAGATTTGTTTAGGTTATATATAATTTTTTATTGCATTGAGCTATCTACTCCAAATTCTTTATTATTCTAGTGTAAACCGTATGAATTGTGGTGTATCTTATTCCATCAATATGTACGTTTCACCAAAATTAGTCTCCATTATCCGTACTTTAAGTTATACAAATAGAGTATTCGGAAACGCAAAACTAGTACATTTTGGTAATGTAACTTCATAATACATGTAGCGTATGAGTCGGTATTGTGATTGATTTCTCGTGAATAAAAAAAGCTTAAAAAGATTCAAACATTATACGAACTGTACATATAAAAAGCAATAAAATGCAATATCATCGAGATATTTGTTTTCTATTATTGTTTGTCATGGACCAGTTTACAAGTCGTTCAACTACAAATATCGGTTATTAGAAAAATGTTTTTAGTTAGATTTTTTCTTCAAAGAAGGCTGTCTAAATAACGTTAACCGCCATACTTCTTTGGATTTTCATTTTCAAATAGGCATAATTATGATAAGTGATTGCTTAATTGTGAATGCTTTTTTCCTTTGATATTGTTGAATTTTGACAATCGATCAGACTTTAGATATTCAAGGAGAAATGCATTTTATAACGATTATTTGCTTTTAACTGCATAAATATGTCACATATATTCATTTTAATAATCTTACTACTGCCTGAAGGTGCTGCAGCATCATAAACACAGCTTCCGGTCACACACCACCATAAAGTAAAGTATGATTTTTATAAACTATATAGTGTACGTCCTATGTTTAATACAGAGAGTATCATTTTTGGTTAGATAACCTATTCATGTACACCGCAACAAAGATATATGGTAATTGCATACGGGCATTAATTGAAAAATATATCATTTAACTTTGCATTAATAGCTCTGTGCCAAAGTTTGTGGAAAATAAATTCCCGACGTTATAACATGTCTTGTAACAAGTGCTGGAATACAACAAGTTTGTGACGGTATCGACTGTCCAGGTGCCGGTACTGGTGATCATCTCGTCTGGGACGGTATAAACTGTGCAAAAGCAAGTGTTGTAGACTTGAATCCGTCGACGGTATCCCTAGTCCTATATTCAGTTCGGTAGCCAGTGCTGGTAGAATTAAAATTACCCAGAATACCATTAGTTAAGTAGCCTTCTTGCGTTCATAACAACTCCTCGACGAAATTAGATGTCCTGTAGCCAATGCCGATGAACTAGTTTTCCTCGAATGTATCATTAGTTTTGCAACCAGTGCTTATTGACTAAAATTCACCGTGAGCGAATCCTAGTTACGTAACCAAAGCTACTATTCTCCCATAGAGTCACCGGTCATTTAACCAGTTTTGGTGCCCTACATTTCCACGAATGTATCATTAGTCATGTAGCCATAGCGTGCGAACTACATCTCACTGAGGTATCTTTTGTCCTTTATTAAGTTTATTAGACTTCAAATCCTCGATGGAAAACTGCAATGCACAAAAGTATCACTTGAATTAAACTTAGTGTCGAAAGAGTCCAGGAGTGATCAACGCCCAGAGGTCTCAATATTCCTGTCGGATGTGTTGTTTGGATACATCCCGAGGGAAGTCATTATGTCGATGATAGTGGACAACAATGAAATATCAAATTAAAAACTTCAACATTATATATTAACTCGACTTGGTTATTCAATTTATATCTAGTTCACCTTTATTAATGTGCTTGTCCAAAGTCACCAATCTTGTAGAGGCACAGCATATATGTGTATTATTGTAAATTGAAGCAGTAAACATTAACGGCAGATCATTTCAAAAGTCCTCCTAACATTTATTCGCCAGTTCGTCCAGACGGGAAACAGGATGTAAAGCTTGGCATATGGTATCAAAGCTTACAAAGTTTTGAAATCGTGTATTGACCTCTATGTTTTATTATTACATTATTGTTATTACATTATTATTATTATTATTATTATTATTATTATAATTATTATTATTATGATGTTGTTGTTTGTGTAGTACTTTTTATCTCATTGCAATGTCGTAGCCCTATGTCTGTTTATAGAAACTTGCATCATTTTGAAATGGTTCCACTGCAATTTCTGTAATTTTTCTCAAAACTTACTTTCTGATTTCCACACAGCGTTCCTTCAGCAGCTGTAGTTGTTGTACAATAGCCTGGTTGGTCTGGAAGTGCGCACCACATAACAGTACATATTGAAGAGAAATCACCAGAATAACGATCCTAAAAATATATGCACATATTATGTTAACATTTCCTGTCAATCATGTTTGAGACGGAAGAAACTGCATTGCAAAGGAATTTTACAAATTGAAGTTACCATTGAATAATACCCAGAAATGTACTAATTTTGCTAATAACGAATATGTAGTAATTTGTTTTTCCCCTACAGCAGAGTTTTGAAACGAAAAAGTCGTTTTATATCTACCATATACAATTCCTCGGATGTTCCCAAAAAATATGTCTGTCATAAGTTATATTTTACATTGTTTTATAACTTTGTCTGACACATTTGCACCATATCTCCAGAATTCACGTTAAATGTTCAAAACTTCAAAAACTACAAAAAAGCAGTAATGTGAGATTGTATTATTCATCTTTAAATATGAGCCGGAGATTAAGAATCAGAATTTTACCATAAATTTAAAAATGATGTTGATATTTTGTCAAAATAATTAACGTTTCTGTTTATTTTGTTTTCAATATTTTCAAATTCAATTCAATTTTTCTGGTGAATGTATAAGATTTTTCCACAAAATGGCAATATTTTGTTCAATATATATTTTGCACATCACTATTTAATAGTAGAATTCAGTACCTTTATAAAATTTCACACGTAGAAATATGACTAGAATTCAAAAATAAACTATAATACTTATTAAAACAACAAAACACATTATGTTTTTATACATAAACCTGCAATTAAATGTAGAATAGCGCGGATGACACCCAGATAAACTCGCCAATCTTTTTAAATTCTCGAGGTTAGGCTTTGACATATGTGCATTTGTTCGACAAACAACTGCAATGTAAATGCACTTGTTAAACCCTTAAACCCTACATTTGGTTTCGGCAAAAAACGAAATATCAACTCATCAACATAACGAAGTACAAATGTATGTTTATTCATACTTTAGATCTTCATATATATTGAATTATTCGACCATTCATATTACAAAAATAATACACATTTTATTTGTATATATGTAATATCTTTATAACTAGTCATTTATATGACAAGTCACTTATAATAAATGTTTGACCACAACAGATTTGTCTCCGAAGTTTATGAAATCCAACGGATATTGGATTTTGCTTTTTGGTATGTACCTACATCAATCTTACAATCTATCATCATATAATTCACTTATATTCGTAGTGGATACTTTTGTAAACTATAACAAAGTTGCAAATCCATTCTGCAAAAATGATCTTTAATAGTAATTACATTCCTTCATACGCCTCATTTGATTCTACAGCTGTCATATGGTTAATCCAACAGTTCGGCTCTGGTATTTTAAAAGGGTATCGAAAACTATATTACATTTTGTTTGATTACCTACCGTACACAAATACGACCCTGGTCCGATTATGTTTTCACATTGTACGTGTGCATCATACACTTGACCTGCTACATCATTTTCAAATTCTGACAGAGCTGTCGCGTTGAAGCCAGGACTTAGAGATAACATACAGTTCGCTGAATTTCTAAAAGATAAGAATTAAATCAACGAATAATGGCAAGGTTATTGCTATCAAGCTATAGTTTAGCGTTAGTCATTTTGTTTTCGTATATCTTAAACAACTATAGTCCGGAAACTGTTGCATAGTCTTTGGCATATACACAATGTGACGTCATAGGTAAACTCCCGATGCCAAACATGTACACTTTTCGTACGCTTCAGAATAGTTTAATTATTGACTAAAAAAATTTTGAGGCAAATAGTGGGACTTTTCGTTTATTTTTAAGAAATAATATACCAAACAAAAACGGAATTAAAATGGTGGTTTTCCTTAGTTATAGACTGGTAGAACGTTAAATCAAACCCTTCAAAATATAAGTACTCGTCCAATGAAAATTATCGTTCCTAACAATTTGCATCAAAAAAAGAATTTAAGATCCGTATTTCCGTTGCAAATCATTGTTCAACGTGGATGTGTCTAGTTGACTGTTCATACAATCCCTTTAATTTTTTTTTTCACATACTAGTATACAAAAGCAAGCAAAATAAGTGATATTCTTTATTATTAATATTTTAATTATTTTGTGTTTGATATTTTTTGCTTGCTTTAGCTTTTCATCTGCTGTTGGTGTTCATTACTTTATTTCATTTCTACTCTATAACGAAAACGACTTGGTAATATTTGAACACCTAACCTGCAAAGATCCAACTAAAATGGTGAGATGTATTATCTATGTCTTTAAAAAACTTACGTTTCTAGCGTGTCGATGTAGGAGGTAAAATAATTTGTAGAACATGACGAAAATTTCCAGGGATTAGTCGCTATAGCACTGCCAGGTGTTTGTGGACTACTAGAAGACGCCATTATGTATGCATCACTAAAACTGCAACCGTTTCCTTCCCCGTCATGCGATGCGCTCAAGCTGAAATGGAAAAAAAGTATTTACATTCATTTTTTAATTCTATCTTATAACTAATTAGATAATCTTTATTGTACAATTTGCTGTGTAACAATTAACATACCTTACAGCATTTGGCTAAACTTCCCTGAGTATTAGGTAGGAGAGGTCCAGATAGGTTTTTTTTTTGGTTTTTTTTTTTTTTTAGTTATTTTATTTTTATTCATATTTTGTTAAAGCAAGATGTGTATGCTTTGATGAATTCATTTTGATCTAATTTGCTGTTGCTGTGGCATCATTATCAGCAAACAAACAAAAAACAATGAAAGAAGACATTCTGGTAAACGTCAAGGAGACAGTGACCCAACGATTATAAACAAAACGACATTAGAATTCCAAGCATTTGTTGCATTTCAAGTTATGTCGTCCTCTTTACTTCGAATGTGACCTACTGAATTAAACTTATCAAGCTTACATGAGCAACACGTGGATCAGGATGTGGTAACCCTTACGGGGCACCTGAGATGACCTCCATTATTTGTGTAGTTTTTAGTTTTCTATATTTAAATCTGCTTACAGTTGTTTGTCTTTTTGTCGTTTCTTTTTGTGCCATTGCGTTATCAGTTTGTTTTTGACTTATGATTTTGAATGTCCTTTGATATCTTTTGTCTCTCTTTGATGTATTTTTTGTTATCTTTCAATAATTTAACCTTAGAATCGTTTAATAATATTCTCAATGAAAAATATTCTTTATTTTCAACAGAACTGACTAACCTATGTCCCAGTTCATGGGCGGCTACTGTCAACATGACAAAGTTGAAATGGTCCTCTACAATGGACTGACCGATATTGGTACACACTGCTCCAACATAAGCAAGCCCTATATTACAAATAACACAGGGGAAATTAACATTTATGTTATAAGTATGGCAATTTGTAATCAGTTTGAAGTAAAACTACTTTATCATGTGTACGTGCAAATTGAAATAAGATTCTGATATTCTCAAAAATCAGGAATTAATTTATGAAAATTGCGCGTGATATCTAAAGTTAGAATTTTTTCTTTTTTTAATGATATCAACTGAAAATTGTCAAATGAGCTGTATTAATGTTAAAGTTTTATTCAATGATTAAATAAAAACTTATCAAGAGCGCTCGAGATCTTTCCCGAATTTTAAGGTGGGGTTCCTTTTTATTAGTCTTTAGTTTTCCAAGTAGTTTATTAAGTGCTGTTTGTCTCTTCTTCGTTTTTCGTTCTTTGGACATGGCATTGTTTTCGACTTATGAGTTTGAATGTCCTTCCGATATATTTATCGTTTCTTTTATTCTACAGATGAATAGCCAATTTTTATAATGGTTTCAATTTAAGATTTTTTTTAAAGGGAAACAACTCGTTAATAGGATAAATGGTACTCCTTCTCTGTACAAATCAAACTGTGCGAACATGATGCATTGTGCTAGATCTGACAATTATTTTAACTTCGTAAGTGAACACAGTCATGGTTAACATAGATTGATTTCACAATGAAAATTCATAACAGCTTACATTCATAAAAACATCATCTTTCCATATGATTTAATTGTCAGGTATACAATGTGTTCTCTTTGCTTCTAAATCGGAAACAAAGTCGGCTTTTGCAAAATATCAATCGGTAACATGAAATCATGGATAGCCTTGAAATGTTGGTGAAATTATTTCTTCGACTTGTGAACTTATTGTAATATTGACTTTTTTTTCATTTTTAACTACTACAAATGTAACTGGGTGCTTTTGGGGTAGTTGCAGTTATCGTTGACATTTATCTCTTTTCTAACTTAGTACTGTGTATGACTATTTTAATTACGGCTGTTTAACTTACCTGCATTCGATGTAGATCCACTTGAAGTTAAGTCGTATCTAAAAACAAATAAATAATTTCTAAAACTTGAAATACAATTCATTTAACATGTTGAATATGATTACACAATGTCATATGAACAACATGGAAACCATTATCACAAATAAATCTACAACAAGTCAATACAGCAAGTATTGCATGTCGACGTTAAATGGCGCAGTATTTTTCTCTTGTTTTAATTCTGTTGTTAAGGTTATCTTGAATTCGAATGGTGTTGATGCTTGATAATACATGTATGTTTGGAAAATATTAAACTTGTAATTTTCATTGGGAAAGTTGCTCTACGTCAGGATCATTGCTATTGTTCTCCAGCTGTTGACAAGGATAGTTAAGTAGAATCTTCATGTTGTTCGGTAAGTATATGTGTACATATCCTTTAAATGTTGGTTGCATTAGTTCCTTTAGTTGTGAGTTACATTCTAAAAAGATATTTGTTTTCTTCAAAAATGTAGTTTTGATGAACATCACCGGAACATTGTTGAGTCTGAACATAATTAAACGTTTATTGACAATTTATTCATCGAATGGAAAAGTTAACTACGATTGAACCAATTGATTCCTCTGAATATAATACTATAAATATTGGGCTTTGCCACTGTTTGTACAGCAAGAAATACAATATGAAGGTTAATCCAGAAATATATTTCAAGCGGACTGAAATCACCTTGTAAAGAGCATTGCATGATCATGTCCAGGTAGGCTACCAGTTGTTGACTGTACCCAGATCTTAAAATTAGTAAGTGCGTCTGACGAATCAACCTGATATGGACTAACACTGGTAACTTTGATTGTTTCTGTCCATGAGGAATCCGATGGAGTCTGCAGAGAAGAAAATTAACAAATTTGACTATAATGGTTATAAAAAAAAAAAAAAAAAAAAACATTTCACATCGTTTTCGACAAAACAATCATGAGTCGAAGCTTTACCCAATGGAATGTTTTACACACAAATCATTTTATATATAAATATTAATGTTTAGATTTCAGAATGAGGCTTTTTGGTAATTTTTGCAGTTTTACACTGTATTCAAGTTTGAAGCCTAAAAGCTAATATGTAAGACAAATTTCAAACCGATAAAAACAGATTTCTGTCGGCCGAATGTCTAACGAATATCTGAAGGATGTTATTTGGTAAATTTATAGTATTTTTTGAATTTTTGAATTGAAGAGACAAATAAGTATATCATTTCCTGTGACAACGATATTTGCACATCTATTTTGATGTTTAACAGAGTAGATAACTGACGTAAACGTTAATTTATACAAACCTGAGCAATTATTATTCCCGAAAATTCAATTTCTATACTGTAAGATGTGGTTTGTATGTTTTTGTACATGGCATCCATCTGTAAAAAAATATTTGCAAATATTTCATCCTTGATAATAAGTACAAATGTAATTATTTGTAATATTTCACGGAGGGAAAAATAAAATATACGTTCGTGTAATGGAGTTTTTATTTGACCAAAGGGATTCTTGAAATTTTATTTAATTCCTTTCCGATTTGACGGTCAGTGATATTGAAACAATCAGGATGCTCAAGATTTACTTCTTCCTCTATGCATTGCATATAAAATCTAAAAAATAACAAATAGGTCAATATCATCATTTTAGTATGCAATTTAGAAGTACACCATATCAAGATACATCACAATACGAAACGTCTACGCTAAGTTTATGGGCTACACCACTGTCCTTGTTTAGGGAGAGGGTTTGACACAAACTAGTTTCTGTATGTGCCTGTCCCAAGTCAGGAGCCTGTTAATTAAGTGGTAATCGTGTGTTGCTGTGTGTCATATTTGTTTTGCGTTCATGACCTTGTACATAAATCAAGACGTTAATTTTCTCTTTTGAATTCTTTTACATTTGTTATTTCGGGACCTTTTATAGCTGACAATACGGTAGGGATTTTCCTCATTGTTGCAGGCCGTACTGTGTCCTTATTTGTAAACGTCTATACCATTTGGTCTCTGCTCGAGAGTTGTGTCATTGGCAATCAGACCGCATCTTCGTATTTATCAAAACGGTTTCTTTTTGTAATATATGGCTGTTTACTTTAATTTTGTGTTGCCAAATACTCAGTTTGCTGTGTAGGGTTTAGAATGTTCGTCAAATTCTGTCATTTAGTAATTAAGTCTATGTCTGGGTTTTTTTCGTGGAATCTTCCCTTTTTTTTAATAAGACACGAACATGAAAATTACAAAATCATTAAATGTAACTGTTTCATATTTATTTTTATATCCTTTTAAGATTTTATTCCAAAACAATGATCTCACCCCATTAATAATGAAAGCATAAAACTGTCGTATCGTTGTTATTGATTCTGTATCTTTTTCACCATGGGTTGGTTTTGTACTTTTGTCATACCAACTGAAAATATACAGTAAGCATTTTCTTTTGTTATTTGACTTTTCAATCTCTGACATTTCCTTGTGAAAGCTTATAGAGCAAAGCGCGTGGAGTGCACAACAAAGGAGAAGGTATGTTAAAGTCATTTCCCCACCCGATTTCGTAATTCAAAGTGTGCTATAGATCTATCAAATAACTTCCACTAGTTATTTTAAAGACATGAGTCATATTATATGTTAGAAAATATTTCAGTTAACAAATTAACTGTCCGGAAACTTTAGCATTATTATTATGTTCACCTTAGAAATTATATACTTTTTTTCTGAAATGTTCTATTACTGATCAATTAACGGGCTATGTCACTCATTTTTAATAAATGACAAGAAAAATACTTTATAAGGAACATTTCACACCCTATACAGTAAAAAATATACAGCTACGTTGACATCTTCGCAAACCTTTTTCTGACATAACCACTTACTACTGGTATATAGAATAGTCTACCACTATAAGTAGTTCTAGTCTGTATGCGCCTGCTGCGCGTTTATGTCTTTTCTCGAATCAATTTTTATCTTTGTTTCTGTAATTTCTGCAAAACACAATAAGAAATATCCGAAATCTAAGTTTTCGTTAAACGTAGCATGTCATAGTCAAATAAACAAAATAATTTCAGATGTCCGTTTCGCATTCAAAATTATGATAAACTTTTAACAGCTGTCGTATTTCAGATATTGTCTTATTGCCAGTGATGATCTAATAATTTCTTATACAGTATAGCTCCATATAGATAAAAAATATATTTATTCGGAAAAGTGTCTTTAAAATATGTGCATAACTTAAACGGGAGGCGAAGTTCCAAAGGGATATTGAAACTCAACAGTCAAAAACAAGCCGCAAATGTTATGGCAAAATCGAAAAATTATCAGAAGACAAATATCAGTATACAAAAGTACAGGCTGAGCAACACGAACCCCAACAAATACTGGGGATGATCCCATGTGCTCCGGAAGAGAAAGAATATCCGGCTCTGCATGATGCATCCGTCTCGCTGCTCATGAAATTACTTGTTTTGAATATTGAACTCTTCGCATGTTTTGTTCAGTGTTTTTCTTGAATAATTTCACAATAGAACACCTCATTTACCTTTTTGTACAAGATCATCAAATGTAACATTTTGATTTGTTTCTTTAAAGATATGAAATTTGCTGTATCGTTGTCTCAATTGGAAGTTTGGCATTCTGTCTGGTGATTGTATAATGTATTCCTCTCCTTTTGCATGAAATACTCCAAACTGAAATGCAAAAATGTAATCTGGTGAATATAGTTCATAAACAACAAGTGCTCAAATGTTCAACCATATATAACATGCAAAGTCTCAGAATTTGACAAAGAGTAACCCGAATCACTATACTTGTTTATTTGCAACGGTTAAGTGTTTACTATTACTTATACCAACATATTTATTCTTTCACAAATATTGCAAAATTGTTAACTTCATTGTAATTCTATACTTTTCAAATTTAAAAATGTTCTTGCCATTAATGTCTCTAAAACAAGAAAAAAAGTTTAACACACATGTTTACATTCGTTTGGTCATAAACATAATGGACACAATGGACCCAAAATTCATCATTGGGTAAAAGTACAAAATAATCAAGCCAACCTTATAAATAAACTTTATTTTTTGGAATAGAATGAAATTTATCGATAAGACTTTGGTGCAAAAAAAAGAATTAACAACTTCTAATTGTAAAATAGTTTTAAACAAAGGACATCTTTATGAATTTTGCTGTTTCACTAACCATGCTACTACTATTGATCTGATCACTCTGCATAACAAATACTGCTCCTGTTTGAATATCTTGGTAAAATATTGATTCCTGAAAAATATAATATGGAGAAATATTAAAACGTTAAGACTTTAATTATTTTACAAAAGAAATACCATTTGGTCTTTTACAGTTATGTCTTTTTTTATAAACAAACAGTCAAGGGCCTTATCGATCCTTCAAAAAATAGTTGACAACGTTTATTGAGGGACGTTTTAGTGATGAATATTACAGCATACAGCTGAATTAATACAGTTGAATAAAATGTGTTTGTATATATATTTCCTTCAAAGCTATCTTTTCTGTCAGTTGAAGAGTTCTAAACCTTTATTTCTGGAATGAGAGATTATTCATATTCGAAATTTAGTCAGGCAGTTCACCTCGTTATCTGAAACAGCATGAGACTTAATAGCACCACTTCTAACGGTCAAAGTTGGAACTTTTGTCTTTATTTGGTCATTGCGCGTAAGATGCATATGTATCGATAATCCTTCCACTGTTAAATCAAGGTCAAACGTCTCTGGATGAAAGCTGTCGTCTGCAGATCTTCTTGTTCTCTTTCCTTCCTTGACATGAATGTAAACATCTTCTGTAAACATAAATGAGAAAAGAAAACAAATTATAAATTTCAATTTACCCTATACTGTATTTGATAATTATGTCGCAGCTTTGTGCGGAACCTCGTAAATGGTCGTATTTTACTATACCTGATACATGTTTATGTATAACACACCATTTAGCTGAAATGGAAAGTAACGGAGTTTTTATTCAATTCTTCATCCGAGGTAAAACCGATTTTGATAATATTTCTTTTTTTTTCGAGATGGTAACATTCTGATTGATAATCCTTCCAATTGTGCTATTTATTTTAATGGACTGCATGCTCCTTTTTGTCTGTTAAATAAATGATTTCAATCAAATAATTTTTTATCAATTATTGATTTATTTTATCAAAAAAGTAAATATTACCCGCTGGGCTATTTGTTAGAGTGGAAAAATAGAGGCGAAAGATACCAAAGGGACATTTAAACTCATAATTAAGTCAAAAATAAACTGACAACGCCATTGCTGAAAAAGAAAACGACTAACAGACAAACAACAGTACGCAAAACACAACATAGAAAACTTAAAACTGAGCTACACGAACAATATCAAAATTTGGGGTTGATCTAAGGTGCTTCGGTATGGAGATCTTGCTCCAAATGTCGCACCAGTCGTTTGCATATTTCACTTTTATAGTAATTAATGAAAATCTGGAGTTTTAACATAAAGTTTAAAAAAAAACATATTTTTCATCCGGGTTTGTTTAGACTGTGAGCGTCTAGATTCTTTACCAAATAGGAAAAATAGAACAAATCCTGTATTCTTTAAGTAAATGTTAAATCAGACAATATTGTATGGCTTTTGACAGGCGTCACATGACTTCCATAATGTCCTCATCACTTAAGAGTTTTCTTTATTCATCAATTTGATTTTCAATTTGATTTTGTATTACGATGTAATATTTGACATTTTAGCTTTCAATTTTCCGACTCATCTGAGTTGTCGTAAATTGTGCTCGCAAAGGGTGGGTTTTTTTTGTTTTTTTTGTTTTTTTGTTTTTTTTGTCATCTCCACGGAGAACATTAGAGCTTGTCATTTAATCTTTAGAATCAAAAGGAGTCTACATGAAGGTGTACATAAAGTGTGGTAAATTTCAGTTGAAAAACAATACAACCTCTTTAGTTACCATCAGTGTGGTACGGACGGACAGCCAGTCAAATTGCAATAATTCCTTTGCAGACTTGCTCATCTGAATATCTATAATCATATATTTGTCAAACCCGACTTGAAAGTAAATCAATTGCAATATCTTCTTAATAGAAACATTGAAATTAAAAAAAACATATATGAAAGAGAGAATAAAAAAGATTAAATCAGCATAAAAGCTATTTTCTCAATATCAGTAATTTAAAAAATATAATACCGTTAAATCGATATGGATATGTACTGCTATTTCTGAATGTTTTTTATCTTCGATACAAACAATCCATTTCACTTGTAAATTTCAAGTGTCATTAAGTTACTCTTTTCTGTTTTGATATAAATTTACATAGACCTTCCTATCATGTTGAGTTTTTAACAAAACGTAAAAATTGACAAAAAGTGCATCATATTTGATAAACTCAATGCTTAATCATTGTAACCTAAGTCACATAAATAACATGTAAGAAAAATTTTCATTTCTTTTGTATTTTCAATACGATCTATGTCTACAAACATATTTACCTAACTCTTAGTGTAACTTCGAGATTTATGTTATATTGACAAATGTCTGATTACATTTTTATTAAAACCAGTTATTTATGTACAGTGATTGTCGATTATAAAAATGACAAGTGATCGTTAAAGAGACCAAGTACTAAAATCACACATGTTCTATTGTATTCGTTTGTTCATAAGTTATTAAGATCAGTTTACATTGTAGTCAACTATTACATTATATATATATAATCATGATGTTTTACGTCATTCTGTCGTATATTTTATTTGGTTTAAAATCAGGGACAAATTGACCGCATGGTGTTCATATCGCTATTATTAAAGTTATTGATAATAGATCCTATATTGTTTTAATAACACCCACAAAGAAGGCTATACGAAAAAATGGGTTTCAGCTATAAATTGCATTACTGCTGTTGTATATATTGAACACAACACTCCAGCCAAATTTCCAGTACTTCGGTATTGGCATGAAAATACGGATATTGTGTTATTGAAATTTGCTGTTAAAATGTTTTGGAAATTATCTTAAATTAAGAAATTTATATCCCCATGCAAAGCTCTGATTACTGCCAGGCTTTGGCATATTTTGTTCTTTTTGATTTTATTGGTTCTTTTATTTTTTAAGAATATTTGGATTTTTAGATAGTTTGACGTCGAGCATCACTGAGGAGATATACATTATCGTATTTTGCATCTTGTGCAGTAATATTGATACGGTTGATGTTATTCTAATGCTTAAGACTGCGAAAACTTCAAATAGAAATAAGAAGATGGGGTATGAGTGCCAATCAGACACTCTCCATCCAAATCACAATGTGTAAAAAGTAAATAATTATACATGTAGGTCAAAATACGGCCTTCAACACTGAGCCTTGGCTCACACCGAACAACAAGCTATTAAGGCCCCAAAATGACTATTGTTAAACATTTCAAGTAGGAAAACCAACGGCCTTATTTATATAAAAAACGAGAAACGAGAAACACTTATAAACCACATCAACAAACGACAACCACTGAACAACAGGTTCAGTTTATCAATGGTCCTTGTGGTCATGTTGTTACAGAAGTTTTGGTCCGATGATCCAATAGTAATTCCTGTTATCCTTTTTATATGTAATTCATATTTTGATTACTTAAATACAAGACAGAGCCTACACAAAAGAAATGTCTTTCTATTTTAATTTTCTGTGAAGTGTTTTGTTGACTGGGTTTTTTTTTTCTTCTTTTTTTTCATCGCATTTCTTTTTGAGGGTCTTGTTAATGGTCGTTCAATTCTGAATTGTTAAAAATTGAGGCCACTTTTATCTATTCTTTTCTTTTTGGACCATTATTCTCTTTTCTGTATATTTCAGCACCCAATTTGGTATAAAAACAAGGCCAAAAATTAATAAAATAAAATTTTATTTTATTCATTTTTGGCCTAGTTTTTTCTATTCTTTATATTTTTGCCCTTTATCTTGCACTTTGTACACATTATTTACTATTCTGTAAATTCCATTCAGTCCCTCGTTCATGGCCATGTTGATATCTGTTTACTTAAATTAATGGGTTTTTTTTCATCTACCTTGTTCGCTCCATCTTTTTACTTGTTACAAAAAATGCCATATTCAAAGATGTTCGTGTGAGTCATATTTTAGTTAAGATGCATACTTTCCGCAACCAGAAACTTCACATAAAAAACCCTTTGTCAGTCAATAATATCATGTCTATGACGTCAAAGCGTATTTCAAGTAACAAATAATTCATGCAAGCCATAAACTTGTTTTAAATTTTGACAATGCGTCGGCCGTTTTATTATAATTTTATTCAGGGCTTTAGCGAGATTTAAACCCTGTAAGACAAAGCTTTAAATGCCTAAGAAATCATAACTTGCATGAACTAATACTTAAATAGCAAAATGTGGTATCCTTATCAATTATAACATTTGCAATTTGTATAAGCTTTCAATTGTTAAAGATCTTTTAAAAATCATTGAGACGAAGAACAGCTATAAAAGAACAATTCATTTTATACATGAAATCCTTCCATTATGACATGCTATGTTGTCTCTTAAACATCTACCATAAACATTTCGCAATAGAATTTCATGCAGTTATACAAAATTCTAACATGACGATCTGCTTTCGCTTTGTTTACTACATCATGATGAAGTTGGCGATTCATCTATATTTAGCGCAGACTCATAGCTGAACATATTTATGGATGTTACAGTTTACCCCGTCCCCCTTGTTAATATGTATTTATGGTAACTTTTGTAAAAACAATATGTCAATTTCGCTGTGTGAAAATTAAAACTAGATAAAAAATGCTACATAAAAAAGAGAAGCAATGCGTTAAAGATTGGGAAACGGAATAAAATTAAAATGAATTCAAATTCTGCGAATTTTCATGAATGTTCTTGGCACATTAAAACATGACGTCGAACGAATTGAAACACATAAGCTGAATGTTATTACCTCACTTACTTGTACATTTCAAATTGGAATAATATCAATATCAAAATGGAGTTTGTGAGCTATGATTTATTTCATTATCGATTCTATTGCATTAATATCACAATTATCAGCAGGTCAATAGGGCGGGATTAAAACGAATATATTCAACGTTATGACATACAATTTCTAAACAAACTTTTGGGTATAGGGTTGCATGCTATTTTCCTGTTAAGTGTAAAATGCATATACGAATATTGTTTAGTTCCTTCTATTCATTTATATAATTTTTTCAGACTTTATATGAATGTATTTTAATGGAACTTTGGAGCTATAAATGCTACAGCTATAATATTTTCATAAACAGAAGCAGTTTAAAAAATTCTTTAAATGGATACAAATTTATATAAAAACGAAAGTATCTCCAAATACTTAAATGTCCCTTGGGTATCTTTCGCCTCTCTTATACTTAATCTTGAGAAAATAAGTTTGACGCCCTTGTCACGCGCCTTGAAATTTGTGAAGAATTAATGTACATCTCAATCTGAGATGAAAAGTGTAATTTGCATCTATAAGGAATATAACATGTATAATGAACGTATTTTTTTTTTTTTTGTAGGTATGCTTAATCTTTAAATATGTTGATTGGCATTATGTTAAGATTGTTTCATATGGAATTCAAAATACGCAAAGACAATAAGTCATTTAAATTATTCTCTTTTGATATCTTCACACAAACAAAAATTAATGGACAAATGGAAAGGGAAGAAAAATTATTGTATATGGAATATAAATTATTTTAACCGGGTAATCATAACAGTGAAATGGAATTATTTTGTTATTCAAAAGGTTAAATGCAGTCAGATTAAAATATTCCTTATTTTACACTGAAATCAAATGAGGAAATATGAAGAAGGTAAATAGCTTCAGTTTCATTTATTCTTTTCAGAATTCTGGTAAAATAAGAACTAAACATTGAAGTGTAAAACGCATATTTACGAATCTTGTGTAGTTCCTACTATTCATTTATATATTTTTTCAGACTTGAAATACATTTATCTTTAATCTTGTGGAGAGTTGTCTCATTTTCAATCATACCACATCTTCTTATTTTCATAAGTCTGTTCCGGAAATCTGAAAGCAGAAATTTTTATCAGAGCAATCTGTATTACGAGAGTAATACGTTAATATCTTTTTTTGTTTTTTAAATGTCTACATTCACCATTTCAGACTTAAAAATATACCCGCAATATTTTATCCCAAATGTATTCAATTTATCTTAGCACAATGTATGTTATTAATTCAAATTGACAATAACTTCTGGAATAAAATATTGAATCAGAAATATGACTTATTAAATTTAAATGTTGGTTTAAATACATTTAAAGTATGAATGACAATGTATCGAATACGAGTGACTGGAGCTAAAGCTCTATTAGCAAAAGGTTGATAGTTGAATGTATTTTAGTAACACCCATTTAATACAACCAATAATCAATATGTGTGATATTGTATCAGACAATAGAAATAATTCAACGAAATTAATTTGTTTAGTAAAACCATTTAATACAATTTAATGTTTGGTAAAATCGGAGAAGGCTTATGTCCTTTTGGAGACTAAGTTTATATTCGTCTTTTACGATTATTTGTCAGTTAAAACTATACTGCATGAAATTTTGAAACTTATAACGTGTATAAAACCAACAATTTCTCCAAAAAAGTATATAAAAAGTACAAACAATTTTTTCTTAAAGAACTTAAATGTGAAGACAACTTTACACATGTTTAATTATGATTTACTGTGTCACGTAAGCAATAACTAAATGTAGTTCGTCATAAAAAAAAAAATACTCCACATTTACAATTTAAGTTTTTCTGAATTTTTTTTTTAAATATTTATAAATCAGACAACATCGTTTTAATTACATCCAATTATTTTAATGATGTTATTGGACGGTTTTCTAATGTGGCTAATTGGCTGTTAAATGTTCTGTGTAGGTCCATTTATCACGGTTTTAATGAAACATCGGTAAACTTATTGTGGACGAATAAAGAAATTACCTAATAATGCGTTACCAAGAATACAATCCCGTTACATATATATCTCTTAAACTATTTATTTTGTATGGTATATTTGAAATTATTCAAAAACTATGTGATGTCTAATTTGTTTGATTTTCATATGTTAATTTGATATCATCTGAGATAAGTTGACATTATAATTAGTATTTTTAACAGAGTGTTACAAATCATGATTAAATCTGAGTACTCAATTTTGATTTAAATGAAATTCGACAAAAACGTATGATCTATCAAAATTATTAAAAATAAATGACAATTCATTATCTTTCGAATATTTTAATATTTCTAAATAATTATAACTTTATGATGAGTATGACACTGAGATTTGAAGATTCTTTGACAAATGATCGAATATTTCATAATACCGATCTTTTTTTATTGAACCATTCTACATTAGAAACATGACAAGCAATTCTTTAAGATCATACATGGTCCACTTTAGTATCAATATAAAAATCACTATTCAATATTAATGTTTTCAATTGTACTTAATATACATATTTAAAATGAAATATATAAACATACATAGCCTTTTATGTCATTATATCGTATACTCTATCCTGAACAATTCTGTAGTCTAATAAGACGAGGAGAAGCCATACTTCTATTATTCAAGAAACTAACTTTTAACAAATGTGATTAAAAGACGTAAATTTTTTAAAACGTATTTATTATAACACTATTTTATTTACAAGTAAGTAAATCGTTTGCTCTATCAATACTATTAGGACATTTGATTTGTCATATCGTAATTCTATTCCACAGACCTTCTGAAAATGGTGGCATTTTGGGTCTATCTCGTATATTCTGTTGACTAGCAACCAGTTTAAAGGTGGAGATAAACTCATCAAATATGCTAAATATACAGCTTAAATCTATTTACACTTAAAATGAATCAAACATGTTTAACATGCAGTGAATTTCGCACATATACACTGTTTAAATGTAACACTATGTAATGCACATTTCTTGGCAAAATCATTGTAATTTCTCTCTCAACCGAAGCAGTTTAAAATGTTCTATAAATGCATTCAGATTTATATAAAACCGAATTTATTCCAATTAAAGTAAACTTCATCTTAAGAAAATGAGTTTGACGCCCTTTTCACACGACTTGGAAGTGGAGAAAAGGATAATAAACATCTCAATCTGAGATGCAGAGTGTAATCTGCACCTATTAGGAATATGATGAAGGTAATTTGTTTTAAATTTTGCAGGTATGCTATTTTCATAGATATATTAGTAGCATTATTGTAAGATTGTTTCGTATGGAATGCAAAATATGCAAAGACAAAATTTTAATTTAATTATTCTCTTTTGATATTTTAGCAAAAACAAATTCATGAACAAAAGGAGAGAGGTATACAAATTATTTCGTATAGAAAACATATTATTTTAACCGGATAATCAAAAGCAGTGAAATGAAATTATTCTGTTATATAAAGTGTAACATTAAATGCAGTCAGATTAAAATATTCTCTATTTGACAATATAAAATAGTCTCAGTTTTAGATATTCACAACTTTATAAGAATTGTGGCGAAACAATTTAGGTGAAACAAGAACTAAACATTGAAGTGTCTTTAAAAGAGACGACTTTATAGGAGCAGTCGTTATAGCAAGAGTAATATATCACATAACATATGTTATTAATTCAAATTAACAAAAGCTTCAGGAAGATCAAATATTGAAACAGAAATATGACTTATTAAATTTAAATGTTGATTTAAATACGTTTAAAGTATGAATGAATGACAACGTTTCGAATAAGAGTGACTAGAGTTAAAACTTTAAAAACCGCATGTTTGTTTATGTAACACCCATTTAATACAATCAATAATCAATATGCGTAATACTATCCCAGACAATAACTCAAATCAATGATATTAATTTGTTGTGCATAAACAGTTGAATAAATTTATTCATTACATTGCTTGCTATGAATTACCGTGATTTACTAGTGAAATGAAAACCGATAATTTCACATGTGAAATAAACTCGATTATTTCACTCCTCTGACGTTGTCAGAGACGTTGTCGATGACGTCACATCAAAGCTACTGTCGATGCGTAGGAAAAGATATATTTCCTTACATTTTCTACTGTAATTCCACTAAACATCCCATTGTCAATGTAATAAAAAGACTAACTAATTCAAGAATTAAAATATCGAAAAATATTCAACTCGTGACCGAACAACACTGATAATTAACTCATGCGCTACGCGCATTCGTCAATTAATGTGTTGTTCGATCACTCGTTGAATATTTTTCTCTATTTGAATTCTTCGATTAGTTATATTTTTGATTAAACCGGAGAAGTCTTATGTCCTGTTGGAGAGTAAACTCATATTCGCATTTAACTATTATTTTCTAGTTGAAACTTTTAAACTTATGCACTGTGTGAAAACAATCGATTTCTTCAACAAGTATGTAAAAATTGTTTTTTTTTTAAAGAACTCAAATTTGAAGACTACTTTTTTATTATAACGTGTCACGTGAGCAATACTATAAGTGTAGTTCGTCTTAAAAACAATACTCCACATTTACAATTTAAAGTTTTTCTGATTTTTGAATTTTTAAAATATTTATAAATCTGACGACATCTTTCTAATTTTAGCCATTCATTCCAATGATGTTATTGGATGGTGTTTTTTTAATGGGGCTAATTGGCTGTAAAATGTTCTATGTAGGTCCAATTCGCATGGGTCAATGGAACATCGATGAAATGATTACGGACGAATTAAGAAATTTTTCAACAATGCGTTACCAAGAATACATTCCCGTTACATATACATGTCTCATATAATTTATTTTCTATGGTGTATTTGTAATTAATTTAGAAAAAATGTAATATCCAATTGCTTTGTTTGTTATCATTTGAAATAAGTGGATAAAAAGATAAGTATTTTTGACAGAGTGTTAAAAATCTTGATCTGAGTACTCAACTTCGATTTGGATGCAATTCTATAAAAACGAATGATTTATGAAAAATAATCAGAAAAATGACAGGTTATTATGTTCCAAATATTTGATATCTCTTGATAATAATTACTTTATGATAAGAATGACATGGATATTTCAAATTTCTTTGACAAATGATCGAATATTTTTTAATACCGGTGCTTTTTTATTGAACCATTGTTCATAAGAAAGATGACAAGCAGTATCTAACACCCTTCTTTTAGACCATACATGGTCCACTATAGTATCAATATTAGAAAATCACTATTCACTATTCAGGTTTCAATTGTATTGAAATATAACTATTCAGAAAAGAAATATATAAACATACATATATAGCCTTTTATGTCATTATATCGGTTACTATATCTTGAACAATACTGTAGTCTAATAAGACGAAGGGCAGCAAGACTTCTGTAAGTCAACAATTTAGATTTTATCAAATGTGAATAAGATATGTAAATTTATATAAAAAATTGTTATAACGCTATTAGAAACCACGAAAAAGATTTGAAAATATTTAAATATTTCTATTCGTAAGTAAGTCAGTCGTATGCTACGGCAATACCTAAGGGGGAAAACTAATCAAAGATTCGAGGCTAATAAATTTGTACTCCAAACAAGACGAACGATCCCCAGGACTGTCTTTTGTATAGGTATATGGTTAATTGTACAGCATTAATTATATGAGACCCATTCTGTATAGGGTGTCTGTTTGGTTGTGTTCGAGGTATTATATATATTAGGCCAAGTCCGGTTTGGGATGGAAACAATTAGTCCGATACTTAGTGTTTGCAGTGTCATGCTATAAACCTTGCAACAACGCAATGAACGGTCCATAGATGGCCTGTTGTAGAGTAGATTCCTGCCCCTATTGTATATTCGTTTTGCCTCTAGTAGCTGTTCAAATTTACTTACTTTGCAGAACCAACTTGCTAATATATTGTTTTATTTCTTTTGGGCATGCGTGTATTTTTAAAATATGAGCTTGGAAATATTCTTTTACATGAAAACTGTCATACCTGTTTCGAAAATAGATTATTTGGTGATTTCTCTAACCCTGGGATATGTTCTAAATAACAATTCTCCTTACATGATGATAAAAATGAACTAAGGTGATCGTAATGATAATTATTAGATCCCTCAAATCTGCGTTTGAAAGTTGAAAAAATAGTGTCAGTCATAAAACAAAAATTAATGATTCAAAAGGAGTTTGTTAAGATATGAATATAATGTTATAAATCATCGTCAGTGCCAAGGCATTAATTAACTAGAGGATGCAGGCGTAATGTTCATTTATGATTTGAATTAGATAAAGGAAGGATAAGTCCCAAATAGTTTTGGTTCCCCGGTGGATAGTTTAGTTAAGGATTTAAAATTGACAAACCGAGACAAAGGTTAATGTCTTTAAAATCTGCACTGTTTTAGCATTATAGTAACCGTAGATTATTTTCATATTTTAGTTTCTACAGGTACTTTCCGTATTGCTTGTTTGCTTGCTTTTTGTTTGTTTGTTTGTTTGTTTGTGTTTGTTTATTATTTATTTGTTTGGTTTTTCTATAATAAAGGTGTAAACACTTTCCCTGTATCTGCTTCATTGTGGAGTCAAGATCGGATAATTAATAAGACAAAGAGGTATTTGCACAATAAAGAATTCAAATAAGAAGATTATTGTTTACCTTGAAATATCTTTTCAATTTATTCGTGGGACAAAATACTTGACAGGAATACTTATCATCAATAGAAATGGACTCTTAAATGTCTGTTCCTCGAACAATTTTGGAAAGCCGGCATGGCAAGAAGTCTCTGCCAAACTAATGTAGTATCTTGATAAGTTAAATTACAGTGAGAAACATTACTAGGTAAAGGAAACAAGGCCTGGCTTGAGAGATCATTTATAGCATCTTCATGGTCATCTTAGACAGAGATAATTCGATTTTTTAGACTATGCTATATAAGTCTGTAACTATTTGCAGTCACAATACATTCAAAGTTATTGATTTATTAATTGAATCGTTAGCATATTTTTTTTTTTTTAAACATTTAGATTCCCATTTCTGCATGGATTGCTAAACATTTCCGATTTGAAAACTTGCTTATTTGTTTTGACCTGAGGCGAACCAATGTTATTATTGATGAAATGCAAAACTATATAGATTGTTGAACTATTCTAAATTGATTGAACAAATCAGTATTCCTCTGTTTATAAAGCTAAGAAGATGTGATATGATTGCCAATGTAAGAACTCTCCAATAGTGACTAAATTATGTAGAAGTTAGAAATATAGATCACCATGAGGCCTTCATCAATGAGCACACCCATGCAGCAAAGCAAGCAACAAAAGGCCACAAAAATGACGCATGTAAAACAATTCAAACGAGAAATTAATGGACCTGATTTAGGTACAAAACATAAAATGAAACACAATTATGATATGCAGCAACAATCGACATCCCCTGAATTACAGGCTGCTGACATGGGTATATAGTGAGGCGTATTTTTTATTTTTTTTTTTTATTTATGTTTTTGCTTTAGTATTACTTACTGTTTCGATGAAAATTATTCGACTTGTTATGTAAACTTACTTTCACTGAAATATTTTGAAATATTCTGCTTCTAAAACAGTTATTTTTCTTTTTTTATTTCAGTTATTTTGCTGTATTGTTCGTGTTGTTTTGACTAATTCGTTTCAAACATGAATGCTGGTTTAAAAAAAAAGATGTATAACTTTCTTCAACGGTACGATATCAAAGTTATGTTACACTTGATATGAAAATATACTTCAAATAATCATTCTTTCATATTTTTTTCTAACGATGTTACGTTATTGCCAATGAATACACTTCACGTTTTATCAGGATTAACGTAGAATATATGAAGATAAGTTATGGGTTTTTATTTACGAAATCACAAGAAAAAGTATCAGAAGATACGTTACAGGAAATAATTTAAAAACTATGAAGAGGGGTAAACCATTCAAAGAAAGTGTTATCTTGCAATACAAGTATTTAAAATTTTAGTATGGAAATCTTTATCAAATTCCAATTTCACTTAGCCATACTGGTATGATAAGTAAGAACAGTACCGAAATAGTGCAAACAATATTAATCAATACCTCGTCAAAGAATGTGCGCATGTTTAAGATTTTCATCTTTAAATTATTTTAAATCTATTACCAACCTTTGAATTGAACATCAGCATCAGTTGGAAGTCTCAAAAAAGAGTCTACTTTCGTCGTCGATAATAGAGTCATGAGTGAAATGATAAAAATTAAGTCCATCCTACAAAGAAGCTTCACTTCCAACAGTCGCACCAAAAGCCTTTTAAATATATCCTTGATTTGTAAATCTTTTGATATGTAAAATATGAAAACTTAATAAAAGTTATGTATTGAATTGACCATTTGATTCTTGAGGGTCAATTTTTTAAATACCAATACTTGTACAGCTGAATCCTAATATTTGCTTAAATACATTTGACATAATGACACACAAAAGAGGCCAGAAATGAGAAGGAATTACATATCGATAAGTTCCAATGCCATATAATTTTTCAATAGAAATATATCGGATACATATTTTGGCAAATCGCAATGAAGAAAAAGATTCATGAATGACCCGTGTAATTATGGTTTCTCTTTATACTAGGTGCATAATAAAAAAATAATAAATTATGTAAAACCGTTGGCACAATTTCAGGATAATGTGTCGAATACAAACAAAACTCACGCTGTCATCGTTACATATCACGTTTGTTTACATATTAAAATGTCAATAAGCCATAATAAAGAAACTTCAAATCTAACGTCATCATTATAATAAGTTTCAACAATTTTATTCTTCTTAAATTTGTTTTAATATTGATTCGTGCTCTTTGCAGAGATATATAAAATATTAGGTCAATGGGGGGAAATGTCTACTTTTTTGTTTGAGGCTTAGAAACTGGGGAAATGTGAGGTTAACCGACCGTTCAAACGTTTGCTGTGTCCAAATTAGTTGAAATCATCAAATTAGTCATCGATTCTAGTTTGAAGTTATTCATCTGCGTCACTATCGAGGAAAAAATAAAGAGAGGCGGAAGATACAAAGGGGGAATTCAATCTTATAAGTCGATTAAAAACTGACAACGCTAAAGCAAAATACAAAAAACGAACAAAAGATAAAAACAACAGTTTAAAACCAAAACATTAAAAACCAAAGATTTGTAAACACAAACCACACTAAAAACCTAACTAAGGTTCTCCAGAAAGGTACGCAGATCCTGCTCTAAATGTTGCAACCGTCATATTGCTCGTGTAAGCGCAAAATTAGTGATAAGTATTCTTCTGTGATGACACATACGAGGAAAAGGGGACGGGAATACGGTTAGGACGTTGAATGTATCAGTCGTCATCTGTGAACGGTTAACCTACTCGTGATGCCATCCATAAAACTTTTTGTGGAGGTTTCCTCCCTGATGTTATTTACCAGACCAGTAGTCAGCACTTATGTCATGAGATGAGTTATGATTGATATGGTTATAATTATAAATTACCTGCTAACAAAACTTTGATACTTTTTTGAAATGCTTACTTAAATGGTTTTCTACCCTAAATTATCTCATCTGCATTTGGCAAAACCTTTCAGAATTTTGAGTCCTCAATTCAATTTATCTTCGTACTTTATTCGGCCTCTTTAACTATTTTGATTCGAGCGTCACTGATGAGTCTTTTGAAGAAGAAACGCACGTCTGACGAACAAAATTTAATCCTGGTATATATTATGGGTTTGTTCTCATAGAGTCTGGTACCGAGATGACCGCTCTATTCAAATTTGATATATACGCCTAAAACTACGGTGGTTGAAGCTGTATCCGTTGTTCTTTATTATGAACTGGAATATGATAGTGAATTACAAGTTTGAATTTATTCTCCAACAGGACATTACACTTTCTCTGATTCAATTAAGCATTTTATTTTCATTGAACGCTTTAAGCACAAAAAACAAACTTCTATCGTCGATTTAATGTATTGTATGGCATAATATCACGCATATCAATTATTGATTGCTTTAACTATGTGTTACATCCAAATATACGAGGTTAAAAGCCTTTTGTTTTTTTTAACTTTTAATTCCAGTCACTTTTATTCGATAATTTTACATTCATAATTTAAATGTATTTAAACAATATTTGGATTAAACAAGTTCGTATTTCTGTTTCAATATTTGATCTTCCGAAAGTTATTGTCCATTATAACAATAAAAAGACATTTATTGAGCTCAGATATATTGAATACTTAACGAATAAATCATTGCGGTATACCTTAAAGTGTGAAAAGATAAATGTGGAGAATTTCGAAGGAAGAAGTTAACGTACTTCTCTCATGACACAGACTTATAACATTAAATATAAAAAAAAGATATGTGGTATGATTGCAAACGAGACAACTCTCCACAAGAGACCAAATGACACAGAATTTACAACTATAGATCATCGTATGTCCGTCAACAATGGGTAAAACCCATACAGCATAGTCAGCTATAAAAAGCCCCGAAATGACAAAATGTAAAATAATTCGAGTAAACTAACGGCCTGCGAAAAACAAATACGATATACAGCAACAAACGACAACCACTGAATAACAGGCTCCTGGCTTGGGACAGGCACATACAGAATGTAGCATTGTGTGCTTTCAGATTTACGGACGATACCTCAAAGTTTAGTAATTTTTTCACCTAACTTGTTTTGTCACAATTGAGACTATGTACTATCTTCAACGACGGTGCCACATGTGTAGCAGGATCTGCTTACCCTTCTGGAGCACATAAGGTCACCCCCAGTTCTTGATGGGGGTCGTGTTGCTGATTCAGTAGTTTCCTATGTTGTTTTTTTGTGTTTTGTTGTTCGTCTTTTGGTCTTTTTCTTTGTTTTTTAGCCATGGCGTTGCCAGTTTATTTTTTACTTCTGAGTTTGAATGTCTCTTTGGTTTCTTTGTCCTCTCTTTTCTTGTTTTCTTCATTTGATTTTCAATGAAAATTCGGAAATATTGTAACCTGACTGCATTTGATGTTACACGTTTAATAACAGAATAAGTTCATTTCACTGCTTTCGACGGAAAATGTCATGATAATTCATATAATATAATAGTTGAAACTATAAATAATAATCTAAATTTAATAACTTATAACCGAAGGAATACAATACAACATATTTGATTTTAGTACTTGGTCTCTTTAACAATATATTATCATCTTTGTAATGAACAATAATTGAACAAAAATAACTAATTTTAATAAAATGTAATCAGACATTTGTCAATATTACCTTAATCTCAATGTTACATTAAGAGTTAAATAAATATATATGTAGACATTGATCATATTGATCGTACAAAAGAAATAAAAGTTTTTCTTACATATTATTTATGTAACGTAGGTAATTAAGCATTGAATTTATCAAAATTCATGCACTTTTGTCAATTTTACTTTTGTGAAAACTTAAGTACAGCTATTTGTAAGAACCAGGCAGAACTAAAAAAGTGATTCACCCAATTTACCAATTCTCAGTTTATTTTGTATAAATATCTTCACTATAGTATTAAAGTTAAGAATATACAAAAATATTGCCACAAACTAATAGTGATGCCTAAAAATTAATGATATTAAATCACTAGTTGTTCCTATTATTCCTTTGTAAATGGTACATTATTCAAAGATGCTCATTTGGATGAACAAGTAGGAACCATGTATAACTATGCACCAAATTGAAGTTTTATAACTCCTGTATGTTTTTTATGTCAAACATTTTCGGGTTTTCATACTAAAGTAGTAAAAAATTAAAATTTAAATCTCTATTGGTTTGCCTGTAATTATCTCCCTTTTCCCGTATAATTTTGGAGATCTCCAATTTGAAAACCATAAAATGTGTATTGTATACATTCCATACCAACAACTATGGCAGCAGACGTTGAAATGAAATGCAGTTTTTCATGCTTTACTCATGTTAAATGTGCCACTTATAACTTGTATCCCTCTGAAACATCCGTATGTTTGATTAATGAATGTAAAAAGGATATTAGGAATCACTTGAATACCTACAAACTATGTAAATATAAATGCTTAGAAGAGGGGCATTTGATATGCTATCGAGCTGGAATATTTTCTGTGATGGGAGAATATTCTGTGTGTCCCAACCACAGGTATTCTCTTGGTATCAGGTGGAGAAGGAGTAGCACTTTATGTGGACATCCTGACCACACAGGAAAGTCCAAACCAGAATCGGACCGAGCTGTCACGCCTCAAATTAGCCACCACCTTTTGAGGACCAGAGGAGTTGTGGTACCAATAGGATCAGGTAATTTAAATTATCCAATCAACAAAGATAAATATTTATGTAGTTGTATAATTGGGTATATTGATAGCCCAAGCTCTAACCTTAAATGGGTGGTGGGGGAGCTATGCTATACATGTACATGTATTTAAAAAATATTCTGAGTAAGTTTACTTTTTGTCTTGCTTGTACTAGTGGCTATGCAGATTTTTTAATTCTGAAGTACCATATTTTTTGTCTGTATTATATCATTAAAACCAACCATTTTGGAGTAAATGTGTACATGGTCATGGTGTACAAGCATGGTTTGAAATTAGCAGGGGCAACTCGCCAGGCAATGGCCCCTAAAATGTTGGTGTGGGCTACTAAAATGTCTGCTTTTCTTGTATAGAACTATATATATTAGGGACAAAATTTAAGATGTGGGCTACTGTGCCAAAATTTTAACTTCAATCCCTGCATACAAGTGTCATTGTAAAAATTTGAGAAAACATTCAGGATTTGTTATTGAATGCAACAAAGATTTCCCAATATACATGTTCATTATTTATATCTTTCCTGACAAGCTGTTCATTCAATCAATTGTCAATTGAGTAAAAAATCATATGCATGATTTAGATTTTACAGAAAAAACAATTGTAGTAATAACATGAATAAAAATATTATCCCCAGGCCCATAGACATGATATCGATAGAATAATTAAATATAAATGTACAAATTTCAAAATGTATTACACACATTTGTACTTTTTATAAATTTAAGTTAAAACATTTACTTGAATGTGCAGGTATCAAAATTATTTCTTTTTTATATAGGTTTGTGCAGAAATTGCAGACAGATAATTACCAAAGAAATGGAAGAATCTAAATGGCCAAATTTTGAGGTAAAATTTTAATTGAATAGCATGCATATTGTAAACAATACTAAATAATCTTTATTATATACCTTAGTTACATATATACACTGTATTACACACATTTGTGTTGGGTAACACGTTATCACGTGTCATGGAATAATTCAGTCAATATTTAACAAAAAGATTATACCTTTGTTGTACAGATGAGAAATTCTAAGTCACAAATGTATTTTTCGAACGTCAACTCGTGTTTGTTAAAGTAAGGTAAGCATTTTTTAAATGCTTCAAAAGGCCCTTCCACTGTTGGTTTGGTATAATAAATCAATTCTGGCCCCTTATTTTCAAGCGATGAATATATATCCAAAATTGTCAACCCTTGAAAATTATTTCACTTCTGGCTGCGGCCTCAGTGAAATAACCTTCTTAGGTTGACAATTTGAGATATTCACTTTTTCTACGGGCATAATAAACTCAGTGAATTGATTGCTTCTATTCTTGTTATAATTGGAGAACTCTCGATTGTAACATTGATGTCTGAGATTTGTAGGGTTACTTTATATAATTTACATGTACAATGTATATGATTGCAGGTCTTAAAAAATCTTCTCTATATTTCAGATATGTGATGCACCTAGTAGGGCTGATCATTTAGAAGATGCTACAGACCTTGAGGTAAATAACTTGTTTTTGTTATCAATGCACTAAGTATAAATTGGGCTTTTCTAGTTCACTGATGTACAATGTATAAAATTTGTAATACATGTACGTACTTTACCAATCTAATTAAAATTAAATCCTTGAATTGCTCTTGTTCTGATATGCGCAACATATCAGAACAAGAGCAATTCAAGGATTAAATTTTAATTAGATTGGTACTTTACTGTTCTACAAACAAACTTCATTTGAACTTTTTGAAGAATATAAAAATGCACACAAAAATACAATTTTTTTTGCAATTTATTTCATCATTGGAGACACTGTTATAAATTTTCAAAAAAATAACTAATTAATCAGGGTTAGCAAGTAGTCCATCCTGCAAGCTCCTCACCCTCGTAAAGGTTGTCGAAGTCCCACAAGAATATCCATCAGCATCGCTGTGAATAAATTAATTCAAATGTCTTCTGTCCATATAAATAAGAAGATGTGGTATGATTCCCAATTCAATGAGACAACTCTCTATCCAAGTTACAATGTATTTAAAAGTTCCTTATACATGTTATACACAAGGAAATGTCATATACAGATATTTCTTTTATTTTTTTTATGATAACCTTGCTAGGCAAAGATAGCATTATGGTTTACCCTTGTTAGTCTGTCAGTAAATATATCATTCCCAAAATTAGTTTATGATAATAAGAAGATGTGGTATGATAGCCAATTAGACATGCATATGACAGTACAGCCTTCAACATTGAACCTTGACTCACACTGTGAAGTAAGCTACAAAAATGTATAAAGGACCTTAAAATGAGCAATGTAGAACAATTGTGAAGAGACAAACCAACAACCAGATTTATATCCACAAAAAAATATATGAGACACAGCAACAAGTGACAGCCTTTGATATTACAGGATCCTATGTTATATTTGTTGGGATGTTCTTAGTTTAGTGAATGCAAACAAAACATTGATTTTTTTTCCAGACAATTGAAGAGCCTGTAACAAAAAGACCACGCAGAGAAATTGTTAGTTGTTTTGATACACTTGGACTGAATGAAGTCTCATCACAGGTAAATATAATACCCCTAAAGTGAAGCTTGGGAATATGTTATTTCCTTTATTCTTATGATTAAAAAAAAAATAGACATCGAATAAATGTCAATTAGTGTAAAACCACTGAAAAATTGAATATAAAACACACTCAAAGAACCATTACTGTACAGTCAACATCAGATAAAATTAGATTTGGTATCGTGTTTTTTTCCCAATAACTGTACCAAATGATCAGTAAAAGTTGTATATTTCTTTTCATAATTGTCCAATATTATACGCTCTCAGGTATAGTTAAATGAGTGTGATCCACAGAGAAAAAAGAATTGGAACCTCTACAACTCAATCTATAAGACCAAACATATATAGGTGCACTCGATTATGTTACAATGTTATATTATTTATTACTAGTATTACATTCTAGAAAGATGTTCTTTTCATTCATTGTCATATAATAGAATAATAAGTACTATTTTGCATATACTACTTTTTGGGTAATACAATGCACTTTTTCATCCTCCTGCTTCCCGGACAGTTGGTTTTAAATGTAACGGAATCCCCAGTTTGCATCCTGGACAACTGAGGAAATTGTAAAAAGAAAATTTGTGAAATAAACAAGTACATGTATCTATTTAAAAAAAATATGATGAAGTAACTGGTATGATGAAGTAACTAATATATTACAACTACTAAGAATAGATGATGAATTTACTAGTATAACTAGTACTTATTAGAAGAACTAGTTGAAAAGAAACTAGTAACTTTATGATAAAGAGTATATAGCAACATGATATGCAAACAGTTGTCTTGAGACTTCTTAAAATAATTGACATTTTCTTTTTCAGTCTGAACCAGCATTATCTCAGGGATCAAGTTGGAGTCAAACTTCAGAAGGTCAGCAGCAGCTTAGCAGTGGAATTCATGTGTTGAATGAACAAATTGTAAATCTGTCTACTGGAAACACAAGTCCAATAAAATACCAACTTCAACAGCCGTTGGAATGTGTACAAGATAGTACTAAGAGGTATTTTTAACAAACTTCTCATTTCAGCTCACCTGGCCCCAAGGGCTAAGAGAGCTTTTCTCATGACTTGGCATCCCCCCTCTCTCATCGTTGTTCATCATTGTTAACTTTTACAAAAATCTTCTCCTCTGAAACAACTGGGCAAAATTTAACCAAATTTGGCCACAATTATCATTAAGGTATCTAGTTTAAAAATGTGTCAAATGATCCCACCCGCCAACCAAGGTGGCAGACATGGCTAAAAATAGAACATAGGAATAAAATGCAGTTTTTGGCTTATATCTCTGAAACTAAAGCATTTAGAGCAAATTTGACATGAGGTAAAAATGTTTATCAGGTTGAGATCTGTACCCCCACCCCACCTCAAAAAAAAATTAATTACTGCCGCTGAATTGGTAATTTTAAGGTAATTTTGCATTTTTCTTTATTGTCGAGCCTTCGACTTTAGTCGAAAAAGCGAGACATATCGATCCTACATTCCTTCGGCGGCGTCGTCCACAAATATTCACTCTGTGGTTAAAGTTTTTGAAATTTTAATAACATTCTTAAACTATCCTGGATTTCTACCAAACTTGGACAGAAGCTTGTTTATGATCATAAGATAGTATCTAGAAGTAAATTTTGTAAAATAAAATTCCTGTTTTCCGTATTTTACTTGTAAATGGACTAAGTTTTTCTGCGGAAACATTACATTCACTCTGTGGTTAAAGTTTTAAAATTTTAATAACTTTCTTTAACTATCCTGGATTTGTACCAAACTTGGACAGAAGCTTGTTTATGATCATAAGAAAGTATCCAGAAGTAAATTTGTTAAAAAAATTTCATTTTTCCGTATTTGACTTATAAATGGACTTAGTGTTTCTGCCAGGAAACAATACATTCACTCTGTGGTTAAAGTTTTTAAAATTTTGATTACTTTCTTAAACTATCCTGGATTTGTACCAAACTTGGACAGAAGCTTGTTTATGATCAAAAGCTAGTATCTAGAAGGAAATTTTGTTAAAATTTGTACCTGTTCATCCGTATTTTACTTATAAATGGACTTAGTTTTTCTTCCAGTTAACATTAAATACAGTCTGCAGTTAAAGTTTTAAAATATTTATTAGATTCATAAACTATCCTGGATTTATACCAAACTTTGACAGAAGCTTCTTACAATCAAAAGATAGTATCTAAAGGAATATTTTATTGATTTTTTCCTCATTTTTGTTGAGCCTGCGATTAACAGCAAAAGTAGGCGAGACACTGGGTTCCATGGAACCCTTACGAATTTTATTATCTTAAACAATATTATAGTATCTAATATCTGATAATTTATAGCATCAAATACTATTAGTAATGATTTAACCTTATTTTACATAATTTCCAAAGGAACAGTAGATGTAGGTGAGCGTAACAGTCTGTCTTTCCTTTACCTGTTGGGGTGGGTGGGGGTTGTTGAAATACTGGCATTAGTCTGTCCGTGGATTCTTGTTAGTGCTCTCACACTGGTGGTACAATTCTTGCCAGATTTTTATAAACTTTATCTATATGTTAATATTAGAATATCTTGTCAGAACAAGTTCTATATTAGTGAATGATCAAATTTTTTAAAGAGTTATGCCCTTGGAAATATAATATCTGTGCAAAACAGGGACATTTGAACTTTTATTAAAAAAAAAACAGAAAAAAGAGGTCAATAATTAAAAGAGCAAAAGTAAGACTTTTCATATATAATTTGCTTTTATGTTCTCCTTGTTATTCTCATTCAAAATTAAACTTTGTTGATAGTAATGGTCAAATATGACTGAATTTCTAAACCTCATAATTGAACTTAACAGGCATTTATCATATCCAGAGATGTGAGATTATTTTAATATAAATGTTGCTTTATTTCAGATACTTAAAGAGAAAAGCAACAGAAGTCATCCTAACCATGCTCCACTATATTGCTCCTGGCCAGTCTTCTGCATTATTTCAATGGTTAATGGACGACTGTAAGATGAGCAAGGGGTTTGAAAATCAAAGCCAAGATCAATTGATGACATTGATAATAAGGTTATATGAGGAAGCTGAAAATAACACTTTGAAAATACAGTTGTTGTCATTGATATCATCTTCAAATTTTAATAGCAAGTCTGACTTACAGCAACTTATTCCAGGACTATCAAAATGGAAAATTGATCAGAGTAGGGACCATTCTGCACACTGTGGAGCAGGAAATATACCAGCAAATAAAGGCAAAGTGTTTAGAGACAGAATGGATAATGAAAAACTTGAGCATTGTTTGTCTTTTTTTCTTGATCCAAACTTTATTCAGATTTGTTCATATGGAACCAAAGATATTCGTTTCGATAATGGTGACATCATAACCATCCCTCAAGTTGTGAGGACAGCTTGTCATTCAACTTTGATAAATATGTATAAAAAGGTTTGCTCAGAAACCACTTTCACACCACTTTCAGATAGTACACTATTTAAGATTTTATCAACTTGTGCATCTGCAAAGAGATCTAATTTATCTGGATTGGACAACATAGCAACAGATGGTACATTTGCAGTGGACAGTCTTCTTAGAGTTACCGATACACTTAGAGAGTTAAGAGCAGACACAGCTATACTGTCAACCATAAGTGCTGCATTGAAAAGTTTGAAACTGTATCTTAAATCTGAGTACAAGTTCAGTATCTCACAGTCTGATATTTATGGAACTCACTGCATAAAACATGCATTGAGTAAGCCTGAAATCTACTTCTACAGGACTCATGCGACCACTCTCATGAAAACAGCTGCCAGAAGTGCAAATTATTGACAGAAGCCAAATTCAAGCTTAATAATGAAGTTCAGAAAATAGAATGTAAGTTTGTGAAAAGTGAAATGTTATTTAAAATATCATTTAATTTAAACAGAGAAAATCTGAGATTGATGTTTAGGGATAAAAGGTAATATATATGAAAAATGTGCAGTTGACATGATTATAAAAAAAGGCCATAAACAAATCACCTAATGATAATCAATACATATAAAGACATTCAGATCTCACCACATGCTCTTCAATGCAGCATGATTTTCCCTTACTTCAAAGGAGAAGAGCATAAGCCAACACAAATATTTAAATCTGCATCACCCACTACAATACTTTTTTATTACTAATAACTAAAAAATTCAGTCTGCTCATTTGATTACAAATTCGTTTTACTGTTAATGCAAAACTGCTTTAATTTCTTAAAATCTTACTTCCATGTTGTCTTTCAAAATAAAATAAACAGCTGCGCCATGAGCGCATGATACGCCCGTCGTCTTGTGTGTGAATTTTATGCAATAATCATAAATAGTTTCTGACATACGGCCTGACATGCGAAAACCCTTTTTTTTACAAAAAACTCAATTTCTCTAAAATAAAATTTTGAATCAAAACCAGAAAGTATACAGATCTTTAGATTAATATAACTAAGAAGTGTGTAAAATTTTAAGCAATAATCATAAATCGTTTTTGAGATACGGCGCGAAAACCCCTTTTAAAAAAAATCAATATCTCAAAAATAAAATTTTGAATCAAAACCAAAAAGTATACAGATCTTTAGATTAATATAACTAAGAAGTGTGTAAAATTTTAAGCAATAATCATAAATTGTTTTTGAGATATGGCACAACATGTGAAAAACCCTCCCTTTTGTACAAAATACTCAATAACTCAAAATGAAATTTGGAATCATCACCAAAAGTATACAGATCTTAAGATTAATATAACTAAGAAGTGTGTAAAGTTTTAAGCAATAATCATAAGCTGTTTTTTAGATACGGTGCGACATGTGAAAAACCCCTCCCCCTTTTTTAACAAAATACTCAATATCTCTAAAATAAATTTTTAATCATCACCAAAAAGTATACAGATCTTAAGATTAATATAACTAAGAAGTGTGTAAAGTTTTAAGCAATAATCATAAATTGTTTTTGAGATGCAGCGCGACATGTGAAAAAAAACACACACACCTGTTTTAGTTACTAAGTCCCGTAACTCAAAAGTTTTAATCTTATTTTCACCAAAAGTATACAGATCGTTTGACTATCATAAGAAACAACTATGTGAAGTTTCATGAAATTTGGATAAGTCGTTCTCAAGTTACGGTGCGACATGTTTCGCCCGGACAGATAGACGGACAGACGGACAGACGACATTTGTATATTTTGACGGGCGTATAAAAGAGTTTACATTTTATTATTGATATATGTATGTTTATTATATGACTTCTGTATTTTATGTTTTCATAAAATGTAAATAACAAGAAGAATTTAAAAAATATTTTATGTTTTAGCTCCGGATATAAAGAGGACTTGGAGAACTCCATCAACATTGATTTTGAAAAGGTTACTGAATGGCAAGCTCATGCATTGAGAACCAACAACCAAGAGGAGTGTCGTCTGAAACTGTTAGATGAGCTCGACAAACATCAGTTGCTGATCGTCATGGACTGGGCCATGAAATGTTTACCTTTACTATACAGAGAAAAACAATCTGACTTCTTTGGACAGAAGGGCATGAACTGGCATGTTTCCGTTGCAATTTTTCGAGCTGAAGACGAATCATTGAAGGTAAATATTTTTCTCAATACTTTAATTACTAGATTAAATGAAGTTCACAAAAAATACCCCTGCTCTTTATGATAATTAACAATAATTTTTAAGAATAAAGAAAATTAATCAAATCCAATGATAATTAGGTGATAAGAACATATTACTATCATAAAGGTCAATAAAGATGACCTTCTTGAAGGAGTTGCTGAAATATGGAAGTGAAAGATTAAATTGGTACATCGTTATATATTTACTTTAAAAAAGATGATGTGGTATGATTGCCAATGACACAACTGTCCATAAGAGACCAAATGACACAGAAATCAACAGCTATAGCTAACCGCACTGCCTTCAACAATGAACAAAGCCTTTACCACATAGTCAGCTATAAAAAGCCCTTAAATCAGAAATGTAAATCAATTCAAACTGCTTGCTTTTCCATTATCCTGTTCTTACCAAATTGACACTATGAATATCCCGGCCATATCTAGTTTTTGTTTGTTTTGAGGATAATTATACATATATTGTACATCATTAGTTACAGGTACATAAAACTACATTCGTGGATTTTGTAATATATACATATAAGCATTGTTGAATAAAACGAGTACACTTCATTATAGAATTTCTATTCAAATACCTATATCTTGTAGCTCTTAATGATCTAAAAACATGAAATATTTTTGTCTTTGTAGCATAGAAACTGGTTTGCTGTGGCTTCAGCTTTAGAGCATACTCTTACAACTATAAAAGAACAGATGCCACAGATTCAGGAAGTGTTTCTGCGCTCGGATAATGCAGGTTGCTACCACTGCGGATGCCTTTGGTTGAGTTTACATGGAATCAGTGAGCGCACAGGTATATAAATAAGTAAAGTGCCATAATTTCCTTTACAGGTCGAATATTTAAAAAAAGATTAAGGAATAAAACTTCTCTGTCTGTCACTCCCTTAAAAACAGATTATTTTCATGTCAAATTGAAATTTATATTAAAAGATGGGATGATGATAACATGCCTGGTAATCCCAAGTTTCATCTAATGAAAATAAAATGCTCCGCAGGCGCAGCTTGATACGACCGCAGAGGTCGAACCCTGAATAGTTGGGGCAAGTATGGACACAACATTTAAGCTTGATACAGCTCTGAATTTGGATTGTGATTAAATATTTGACACAGCATAGGTTTCTGACACAGAATGAATGTGGTCTAAGAACTTAAAACTTTAAATTGGACATTATTATTATGGTCCAATATCCAAAATCTAAATACATGGTTAGATTCAGCATATCAAAGAATCCCAAGAGTTCAATTTTGATGAAATCAAACAAAGTTTAATTTTGGACCCTTTTGACCTCAATGTGGACAAAGTTGATAACAGGGCCCAAAATCAAAAATCAAAATACATGGTTAGATTCAGCATATCAAAGAACCCCATATATTCAATTTTGTTGAAATCAAACAAAGTTTAATTTTGGACCCGATTTGGACCAACTTGAAAACTGGGCCCATAATCAAAATCTAAATACATGTTTAGATTCAGCATATCAAAGAACCCTAAGAATTCAATTTTGTTAAAATCAAACTAAGTTTAATTTTGGACCCTTTGGACCTTAATGTAGACCAATTTGAAAACGGGACCAAAAATTAAGAATCTAAATACACGGTTAGATTCGGCATATCAAAGAACCCCAATAATTCAATTTTTGATGAAATCAAACAAAAGTTTAATTTTGGACCCTTTTGACCTCAATGTGGACAAAATTGATAACGGGGCCCAAAATCAAAATCTAAATACATGGTTAGATTCAGCATATCAAAGAACCCCATATATTCAATTTTGTTGAAATCAAACAAAGTTTAATTTTGGACCCGATTTGGACCAACTTGAAAACTGGGCCCATAATCAAAATCTAAATACATGTTTAGATTCAGCATATCAAAGAACCCTAAGAATTCAATTTTTGTTAAAATCAAACTAAGTTTAATTTTTGACCCTTTGGACCTTAATGTAGACCAATTTGAAAACGGGACCAAAAATTAAGAATCTAAATACACGGTTAGATTCAGCATATCAAAGAACCCCAATAATTCAATTTTTGATGAAATCAAACAAAAGTTTAATTTTGGACCCTTTTGACCTCAATGTGGACAAAATTGATAACGGGGCCCAAAAATCAAAAATCTAAATACATGGTTAGATTCAGCATATCAAAGAACCCCATATATTCAATTTTTGTTGAAATCAAACAAAGTTTAATTTTGGACCCCGATTTGGACCAACTTGAAAACTGGGCCCATAATCAAAAATCTAAATACATGTTTAGATTCAGCATATCAAAGAACCCTAAGAATTCAGTTTTGTTAAAATCAAACTAAGTTTAATTTTGGACCCTTTGGACCTTAATGTAGACCAATTTGAAAGCAGGACCAAAAATTAAGAATGTAAATACACGGTTAGATTCGCATATCAAAGAACCCCAATAATTCAATTTTGATGAAATCAAACAAAGTTTAATTTTGGACCCTTTGGACCTCAATGTGGACCAATTTAAAACGGGGCCCAAAATCCAAAAACTTAATACACGATTAGATTCAGCATATTAAAGAACCCCAAGAGTTCAAGAATAAAACCCCATTGAAATTGGTCAAGAAATAAGCAATTTATACAAAGTATCTTCTTTTGCACAATACTGTGCAATTGAATATTTCTTGCAATTGGGCAATACTGTGCAATTGAATATTTCTTGCTATTGCGCAATACTGTACAATTGACAATTTCTTGCTATTGCGCAATATTGTGCTATTGGATATTTCTTGCTATTGCGCAATACTGTGCAATTGAAGATTTCTTGCTATTGTGCAATACTGTGCAATTGAAAATTTCTTGCTATTGCACAATACTTATTATATAATAATTTACACATCCTGTTTGGTGTGTATCTCCTGCCATATCATTATTATTTGCTTTTAAATATAAATCAGAAATAACCAACTTAAAATGGAAAATTTTAAAGAAAAAAAAAAGGAAAAAAAGAAAAAAAATCCCCCAAATTTTTTGAACCCCCTTATGATTCATCACCCCCAAACTCAATCCCAGCCTTCCCTTTGAGGTATGGTACCTTGCAGTACAATTTCAGAGATCCATACACTTGAACACAAGTTATTGTCTGAAACTAGAAAAATGCTTATTTTGGCCCTTTTGGCCCCTAATTCCTAAACGTTTCAGGCAATTACCCCAAACTCAATTCCAGCTTTCCTTTGTGATATGGAACCTTGTAGTACAATTTCAGAAAGATCCATACACTTACACACAAGTTATTGTCATGAAACTAGAAAATGCTCGTTTTTGTCCCTTTTTGGCCCCTAATTCCTAAAATTTTGAGGCAATTACCTCCAAAAATCAATCCCAGCATTCCCTTTGTGATATGGAACCTTGTGGTACAATGACAGAGATCCATACACTAACACACAAGTTATGTCTGGAAGTTACAAAATGCTTATTTTGGCCCTTTTGGCCCCTAATTCCTTAACTGTTGGTACCATAACCCCAAAATCAATCCCAACCTTCCTTTTGTGATATTGATTCTTATGGTAAAATTTCATAGAGATCCATTCACTTAAACTAAAGTTAGAGTGCGAAAACCAATGCGTCTTGGACGACGGCGGACGACGACGACGCCGGACGACGGCGGCGTAACGTCATACCAATATCGACCACAAAAATTTTTTGCGGTCGTATAAAAATTATGCTATAAAAAGAAATTTTATTTGTCAATCTGGAGAATGTGCTTTTCTAAGGAAAAGACCATTTCAGAATTTTGTTGAAAACATCACAATATAACCATAAAAAATATGGGCCTCAGTGTCCAAGTGGTATAATTTGTTCGTCTTTTGTTATCAATATAGCCAGTCAAAACTGAGGTTAAGAGTTCAGAAACAGCAAGCATGGGTGCACACTATTCCAATCTTAATTGACTAGGATTGGCCATCTCCCTATCAAAGGCCAAAGTTTTGTTTGAATTATGATCTGCTGATAAACCATCAAAGACAGGACTGACAAGTTGGAAGCATGATGGTCAGTTTTCGGATAAATCTGGTGTTTGTCTGTATATAATAAAAAAAAAATTGTCTGTATATAATAAAAAAAAAATTGGAACACTAACTTGAAGGTGTCGAACAGTTTGATGTGAAACAAGAATATATAATTTTGGACTAACAGATGCAGACAATGTACCAATTTTGATAATTTTTTTTTATGAAGAAATAATCTTGTTATTAGAGTTATTGCCCTTTGTACACTTTACTGATACAATGTTCGAGATAGACTCTTAGAGTGAAAAATATGTTTTATGTTTCAGGTATAAGAGTTACACGTTACGACTTCAGTGAAGCGCAGTCAGGAAAGAGCATCTGTGATGCAAAGATAGCCCATATGAGATTGAAAATGCGCATGTATGTGTCATCAGGGAGGAACATCACCAGTCCTTTCGAAATGCAGGCAGCAATAATGGATGGAACAGGAGTCAAAGCTTGCCAGTGTGCTGTTGTGGAAGTTGACTCGTCAAAGCAGACCATGACAAACCACCGCATTAAAGGAATTAACCAGATGAATAATATAGCTTTTGATGGGGACGATATAATTGTATGGCAAGCCTTTAATGTAGGCATTGGGATAAAGATGCAGAGAAGTAAACTTTTGAAAAATGAACAACTTGATACAGGATTGAAGATTTTGTCAAATTTTGTAGGTGCTCAACAAATAGATGGTAATATTACCAAGAAAAGTAAGGAAAATACAACTGGTAATACTGCTGAACCTATTGAACAGTCAGTTTTTTACTGTACAGAACTTGGTTGCACAATGCAGTTTTCCACTTATCAAGGTTTACAGGACCACATTGATCTTGGTCGTCATTCTGATGAAAAGATGTCCACTTATGATCAGATAAGACACCGTTGGGTTGCTACGTGCCAAGCAAATCTCTTCTCTTCAAGAGAAATTTTGAGGCGAACCACACAAGAAACAGAACAACATCACTCCCTAGAAAATGACATACAATATGGATGGGCTTTGAAGAAAGAGAAAAAATTTGTGCGCTTCAGCTGTAAAGTGAAGGAGTTTTTACAGAAGACTTACCAGGATGGAGAAGTATCTGGAAGGAAGGCAAACCCATCAGACGTCAGTCAACACATGAAGTCTTTGCGCAAAGACAATGGTGAGCGATTATTTTCACCAAATGAATGGCTGCAACCTTCACAAATAAGTTCATATTTTGCACGTTTGTCAATCATGCCAAGGGATCAAAGCAACAACGCAGATATTATTGATGAGGACCTTCAAAGCATTGTACAGGCTATTGAGGAAGAGGAAATCAGGAATCTTGTTACAGCTTCAGTTAGTGAATGAACAAACTTACAAAATTTGAATATGACTTGCATCATTTTATTCTTTATGTAAATTTGTATTTCATTCTTACAGATGAACTGTTTTAGTTCTCATTACTGATTAAAGTTTACATCTAATTTCATTATTCCAAAATTTGGTTGGAAGCTAAGGAACTGGATGATTAAATTTTGTATATTTAGGATGGAAGGTCAGCATCTAGGCAAAAGAAGGTCACTTGGACCTATTTTTAGCTCACCAGGGCCCAAAGGGCCCCATGTGAGCTTATGCCATCACTTGGCGTCCGTCGTCGTAAACTATTTCAAAAATCTTCTCCTCTGAAACTACTGGGCCAAATACCTTCAAACTTTAAATTAACATTCCTTAGAGTATCTAGTTTATAAATTGTATCCGAAGTTTTGATCCATCGACAAACATGGCCGCCATGGCTAAAAATAGAACATAGGGGTCAAATGCAGTTTTGGCTTATATCTCAAAAACTAAAGCTTTTAGAGCAAATCTGACATTGGGTAAAATTGTTCAATTGGTCAAGATCTATCAGCTCTGAAATTTTCAGACAAATCGAACAACCCATTGATGGGTTGCTGCCACCGAATTGGTAGTTTTAACAAAATTTTGCAGTTTTTGTTATTATTTTGAATATTATTATAGATATATATAAACTGTAAGTATCAATCATATTCAGCAAAGTAAGATCTACAAAAGTTAGTATGACCATAATTGTCAATTGACCCCTTAAGGAGTTATTGCCCTTTAAAGACAATTTTACACAATTTGTTCATCAAGTTTGCTAACATTTAAAAATCTTCTCCTCTGAAATACAGGTGAACGATTCAGGCTCTTGAGAGCCTCTTGTTTTTTACTTTTCTTGATTTTTTGGTTTCTTGTTTTTGTCAATTTTTCAGAACCAATCGGTCATCAGTAAACTAAATTTGTGATAATTAAACCTTGATGATTTAGATATGCATTCCATAGTGGTCAGTATTTGAAACAATTTCTAAGTTTCAAGACTTATAGTAATTTCATTTTGGTAATTTCTATATATAATTGACAAATTCTAAAATGTGTCATATTAGAATCTATTTGTTATTTATTTATTATTTAAGAAATTTGCTCAGTATTTAGAAATTATGCAGAAAAATATGTTCCTTGCAGCATTGTTTTATGAAGATGAATTTTTAATTGTTATTCTAGAAATCAGATTTGACTGTTAATTTATAATATGAAGCAATATTTTTAAATAAAATTATATCTTTTTTAAATGACAGATGATATAGGAAAATTCTAAAACTCTATAAAAATTATTTTGGTATCTTTTAACTTTTGGTGAAACAAATTCATTTATATGGAAACAAAAAATAATTTGCAGAACAGGATGCAACCCTCTGGCGCACCATGAAAAGTCGTAAGGTTGTAAGTCACTGGCGTAGATGGAATAAGCTCGTAAACTTGACCTGCTGCAAATCAAATCTTGCTTATGGCACATTTTTAGTTATAAATTATTGTTCATATGTCATTTGATAAGGTACATCTTATATATTCTATGTTTATTTTATGTTTTAAAAAAGAATTGCCTAAACATTTAGTCATTCGTGGTTTATTGACATGGTTAAAATTTATATGGTTAGTGTATTGAAACTAATGATGTCAAATCAATGATATTTGGTATATAGTAGATTTATAGTATCCATTGTATTAAAAGCCCTTACATATTCAGTAAGTCATTGACTTCAAATTTGTCATAGTTAAAATTAGAAAACATCAGGTGCTCCAGAAAGTAAGCATGACTTGCTTCTAGTCAGACACCCTTGTGTTTCACACAATGGTAATATTATGGAATGGAAGAAAGGAATATATGACAGTTGCACTGTTGTCATTCAGAATACATACATTATTACAATTGTTATTTGGTGGAAGAATCCTAAAATTTGGGATTGGTAATAATGTTACCTTGAATGATTGAAAATAAAAATTGAAAGATGACTAGGAAGAACAGTAAAATCACAATATAGATCTAAAAATGGATCTTTCACTGAAAAAGTTGTTTCTGGATGATACTGTAAATTCAGAAATTATTGCATGCATTTAATCATTGCAATTCTTTCATTTTCAATTTTAATTTTTGAGATGATAAGAACAAGACTGCACACGCTGAAATGTCTCGTCTGCTTTACTGACCATTAATTTTGTCTTGATAGTCCTAAATATAAAAGCTGTATTACAAGTATCATAAATATAAGTAATGTAAATATAATCTTAACATGATCCAAGAAAAGAAGGTCAAAGTCAGTTACACCTTACAATAATTCCATACACAAAATATAGTTGACCTATTGATTATGGTTTCTTAGAAACAAACTTAAACAGGAAAAGTTAAAATGGAACAATGAACCATAAAATGAGTTTAAGCCTTCAAGGTCAGATGATCCATGCCTGACAGACATTTACATTTACACCTTACAATCAACCTATGCATTAAATATAGACATATTTCTTTCAGTATCTAAGAAACAAATTTAACCATGAAAACTACATTGACCAATGAGCCATGAAATTGAAGTCAAGGTCAATGATATTTGCCAGACAGACATGTTCATCATAAAATATTTCCATACACCAAATAAAGTTTACCTATTACATATAGTATGCGAAAAAAAGACCAAAAACTAAAACTTAACTAACCACTGAACCATGAAAAAGAGGTCAAGGTCAGATGACACCTTCCAGTTGGACAAAAAAAATCACAATAATTTCTTAATTTCCAGTAACTATACATGCCTTGTTGTAATTTGATGATGTTTACATAGACTTTATATATGGTTGCAAGGTAGAACCTGATTGATTTTAAGATGACCCTTTCATGGAATCAAGAGATACAAGTTGTAAATATAAAGAAATATAATTGCATGTTGATTTTCGTTGAAAGAAGTACATTTACAGTGCTGAATAAAAGACATTATACCGTATCCGTTTGTATCAAATCTGAACCTTATTTTGTTTCCATGGTTACCAAAAGCAGAATGAAACACTGAAGTGCTGAGTATAGACTTCAAACTTCATTTATCATATGTATTCAATACATTGATTTTCATGTGTTAGATGCTGATTGTGAATTATTTCAGCAATTTGAGGTCGGTTGCTAAGGCTTTTTATCTGTTGCTATGGTCAATTTACCATTTTAAGTAATTCTAAATTTTTTTTGAAATATTTTCCAACAAATTATAGGTTTTATTGTGTGTTAAATTGCATTAATATAACAAATATGCACAATCTTAATAATAAACACATTTTCTGATTTTGTCATTTTTAAGAAAATTGCCAATTTTGGTTCCCATGGTAACAAAAATTGCGAAAAAAAACCCAGATGTTTTTTTACAGTTTTCAATAATTCAATATATGAACTTTAAGCTGCAATCATGTTTTAAAAGAAAATCATCTGCCCATTTTTAATTTTATTTGATTTAAAATGTAACATTTCAGCCATTTTCAAAAAATGTGAAAAACAGATTTTTGCCACTTTTTAAAATAGTATTTTCGCTTTATAGGAAAAAAAATTTCAAAACCTATACATTAAAATATATAATTCAAATAATGTTTAATAATGTGGTAAAATTGTTTTTTTTGCAATTCTCTTAATCAGAAAATGTTTGCAACCAAAATAGCATGGATTTTTCAATTTTTCATGTATGATTTCATCATAAATTCTCGAAAAAATGGATGCATGTTTCCATAGCAACCGTTCAACAAAATAAAAAATTTAGCCTGCAATCATCATTTCAATCTTAGCTGTCTATTATATAAAAAATAAAAAAGTTCGGAAACATACATGAATCACCCCCTGTCTGGTTCTTACAAATAGCTGTACTTAATAAGATCTGCAGGTCTATTTAGACAATCAAAATTTCTGTAAATTCAAATCAAATAGAATGCAGAGACTAAATAATTAAAACACCTTAAGTTCACAGGCGAAATAGATTGTTTGTATTTGTTATATTTGTTAATCTAACCATAATCTCGAAGTAACGATTAGAGATAGTTTTACACTATGTAGATATTGATCATGTTTCGAAAGAAATGAAGTTTTTTTTTCTTATATGTTATTAATGAAACCAAATTTACAGTAATAAAGCGTTGCATATATCAAATAACATGCACTTTTTGTCCAATTTTCCTTTTTGTGAAGCTAAACAGCATCTGTATGTCTTTTTAAACATTCACAACTTCTGTACATTTAAATCAAAATGAAATACAGAGACTAATAACACCTAAAGTTTACATTTGAAATGAAAGTTTCGTATCAAAGATAAAAGCCAATACAATACTAATTCCTTCAGGTCAATCTTTTTTTCGGGTACGCAAAGATTAACTACAAAATAAAATAAAAAACACACTAAATTCTACTGTCCACACTATTTTCTAAAATATAATAAAAAAAAAGTTCAACTATAAGTACATTTACGGTATTATGATACACGTCTTCCCTTTCGAAACTGTCAACATATGGATGTTTGGAGTAAATAATTCCAAAATATCCGAATCAAGTCCTTTCAGTTTCAAATTAATGTAACCTCATTATTTCAAGTTTTACACATGTGAGATAATGAATTTGGAATAAATAAAATAAACATACCATTTTGGTTGACTCTGCTATTTCTTATTTCCATTATAAATCAAAGATTTTCACCAACAATATTTTGTGGAAAGTCCATTAGGGTACTCATCTGTGTACAGGGGAGAGTAACGTGTACCTTATTTAAATCCATATCGTAAAGTAAGCTATAAAAGGCCCAAACATGACAAAATGTAACATAATTGAAACGAAAAACCCAATGGCCTGATTTTTACACAAAACGATAAACTAAAAACAAGTATGACAGTCAAAAACAAACTAAGCACTGAATTACAGGCGTATGCCAAATACTACTAAAATACTACCATGTTGCCTAGACTGAAATATTAATCAGTACACATCCAATGAATTAAATGTAATGTATATACAGTCTAAGAAAATCACGACCTTTTACAATGCCAGAATGTAAGGCTGTGAGACAACACGTGGCAAATGTATTTTGCATAGCAAAAATTAAGGATTCCATATACCATTATATAAAGATTATTATTTTTATAAAGATTCGCAGTAATCACTACACTGGTGGCAGCGTACTAAAATTTCATTTTTAAGAAAGTTTTAAGAATCTAAGTGACTACTTTATTTGGCATTCATTTGAATGAGTAAAAATATTTTGAAATTATTACTGTTCATATTTGGTGACACATAAAAAACTGAACATAAGAAAAAAAGGACACTTCAACAAAAGCTTACAGGTAAGAAAAGTACAGTGAGTTAGATTACTTTAGCTTATACTGTATGTTAAAGTAGTTTTAAGTTCATAAAGGATAAATATTAATCCAAGTTCGAGAAAAATAATATAATAAATTATAATCTACATCAACAAGGATAAATATAAATTCAAAGTTGAAGAGAAATGATATAGTAAAGAAAATATACATCCAGGATAAATGTAAATCCAAGTTGATATAATATAGTAAATAAGTATACGTCAACAAGGATAAATTCTGATCGAAGTTGAATTTAAAGTAGAAAAGTTATAATAAGTCAAATATAACATAAAATCCACGTTGACCATAAAAATATATTGAATACATTTTTCAATAAGGATGAACATAAACTCAAGTTGAGTTTTAAATTTAGGAGTCTATTTTCAACCAGGATAAATCTGAATCCAAGATGATTATTAAGATAAATAGAAATTTTTCAATAGGGTCAAAGTTGAAAATGTATAGTCCATTTCACAAGCTGTAAATTATATACTTCATTTCACAAACTTATATTTGACAACAATCTAAGTTATTTAAGTTATATAATATAAATTTGTAATTCATATAGTCTACTTCTGCAAAGCTTTTTGTAAAAATGAGAATACATTCGTTATCCAAGTTAAGATATTTTTGTCCCTAAAAGGATAAATATAAATCCAAATTAAATCATTCTGAAAATAAGTACAAAATCAACAAGGATCAATTTCAATACAAGTAGAATTTTCAATTGACACTTCACCCTACATGCCTAGTCTATAATCTAACAGTAAAATGTATGATTTAAGAAACATATCTCGTATATCACAGTGGTCCAATTCACTTAGTAGGGGAATTACTCCATTAACAAGTTCAACATTCCTACTTGGTCTGTTGCATCTATAAATATTGATACCTGCTCATTTGGAGATGCCATTTCTTATAGTTATTTTTTTTTTTTTTTTTTTTGAACCAGGCTATTGGTTTAAGCCAGGGCGAGATAAGTACAAGCTCTATTCCATTTCTTAGTACTATATAGAAATATAGATTACTAACCGATTTGATCAAAATGCAAGTTCTATGTGCAATTTTTTTTGAATTTACCAGGGAATAGTATTCAAAGGGAAGTAATCACAAACCCATTTCTTTTCCTAGCTCAGTGTAACAGCTATAGTGTTATGGAAAATACAACAAGAGCAAGATCATGTGAGAGATGCAATAAGAAATGAAAACCTTGAGATGAAGAAAAAAGCTCAACATTTTCCTCAGATTGAACCTAATTTTTACACTAGCGCAACAATACCTGTGATCCAGAAACATCCAACATACTCTTACATTAGTGCTATCATTCCTTTGATCCATGAACGGTAACATACTCTCAGTATCCAACCATCTCAGTAGTACCAAAATGCTAACCTAGGCAACAAAAACGTGGCTTACAGAATTTTGAAAACTCCAGACAAGACAATGGACGAAAAAAGCAAAGTGACGTTTTATAACGACAGAGGTCTTTGGAATACCTATTTTATGCAATTCGAGCTAATTGCAGATATAAACAGATAGGCTACTACAACCAAGGCTATTGAGTTTGTTACAGCACTGAAAGATAAGACAATGGTGTATGCATCTTACTTTTCAGCTGAGACAAAGGGATCGTTTTTTGGCTTTGTGCAGCTATGTCTAACAGTTTTGAGGAGCACTGATATCCTGAAATATATCAACAGGAGCTGTGCACATTCAGGAAACAAGGCAGAGAGAACATACATGAGTATGAAATCAGGGTAGAAATGTTGGTCAGAAAGTCCTTTCCCACTATTGATGCAGCCACACGCACTACATTGAGTGTAGAGAACATACTCAGAGGATTACCAGACCAAGGTATTGCCATAGAACATCTGAAAGAATTAGTAATATGAATGAGGCCATTCATCAGGTGACACTGTATGAAACTTAAAGGATTCCATCACACAGTCAGTAGTGGAGATACTTCAAAAATAGATGATAAAACACCATGAAATTGACTTTAACCACAGTCATAACCAAAACAAGAGGTCTTATACAGACAATAGAACCAAACAACTTAGACCAATCCAAAGCATAATAGAAAACAGAGATTTTACCATTATTATTGTTGCTCAAGAGGGTGCACAGCTAAATGCTTTAAACTAATAAGACTGTTGGCCAAGTAACAGCCCCTGAAAAATTGAAGAATTGATTAGAAAGATAGAAATTAAATACATTGAACTTTTATATGATTATGATGCTTTAGATATATTTGATCAGGACCTGAGCTTAAATTTATTGTTTTAGGAAGAGGAAATACAGATGAGTGCACCACGTTGGGTAAGTGGTAGTGCTAATCCGAATTCTATACCTTTACCTAATACGTTGATCGTTTTAATTTGCTTCGAAACCGCAACCTCGTGTCAAACATAGCATGCGGTGTTCTACACGGTGATCATGTATACTGACAGCAGTGAAGTAGAAACTGTTTACCTTTCTTGTGCACGAGAGATCTCTGTCGCATTGTGGTTGGTCTCATTCTGTTTAGCCTTTAATTTCCTTATGGTTTTTCTTGTGCACTGTTGTTTTCCTTTTTTTTTTTTTTTTTTATGCAGTCATGGTATTATTTGGGTTTTTTTAAGTACGGTTTTTTTTATAGCCCATTGATATCTTCTCGGTCCCTTTTTTAGACGCAAATATTTGAATAGTATGTCAAATAAAAAAAAATCCATAACTTTAAGATATATATTTGCGATGAATTAATCAGAATAGAAAGTGAAAACACTTTATAAATCCCTTGCCTTCGAAGCGCTTTTTTATTAACCTTTATCGGGAACCCTCAAAGTCGAATATTCGAATGCCAAGCATGTATAAGAACCGAAACAGTTGTAGAGATATATGAACAAAATGGACCAAGCCAATTAGCAAAATCCTTCTAAAGTTAAATTTGCCTGAGGGAGTTGACACTATAGTTTCTTTTTAATTTCTAAATTAAGATTTAGATTTGCTATAATTTTACCACTTGGAACGCTTGATGCAGTAACTTCCTCCTTGTACATGTTGTAAGCAGTAGCCAGGAAATTTTGATAGGAAACGTATATATGGATGAACAAAAAATAAAAATTACCCCAGAAAAAACACTTAACTCGTTGATACTTGTATTAAAGACACAAAACAAAACACAGCTACAAGTAAAGACATCATTAATCTGAGCTCGTCAAAGAATGGGTGGATAACTTTTAGGAATTATTTTAGCTTACCTTTGAACTTGATATCAGCATCCGTAGGAAGTCTCAAAAAGGAGTTTACTTTGAAGTCGATAAGATTGTCATGAGTGAAAGTATAAAATTAAAACTATCCATCAAAAGCAGTCCACTTTCACTATCCGAACTGAAATTCTTTCAGTTGTATCATGTTGGGCGTTGTTCTTTCTTAATGCAGTATTTTTTTTTTTTTAACTTTATTCATTTTAATGAAATTTGCAAGATGTTGACCTACGAATATTTCATAGGCGTAACAATTTACCAGTTAAAGATATATACGTTATCATATTGTATTTATTACATAAACTTTATAATTTAATTGTTTAGAGAAAGACGATCGACTTGTTTGATATACTTCTACCTATAAAACAATGCATATATGGTCAAAGAACTTAAATGTTTTGGTTAGCAGTTTAGGAATATCGATGTAACAGATAAACAGGGATGTTGTCAATTTGGCGTATCCGCAATTTCATCATCGACATTTGCCGTACTCGCAATTCCATCATTTACATTTGCCGTATCCGCAATAACGTCGTCGACATTTTCCCTACCTGAAATTTCATCATCGACATTTACCGTACCAGCAATTTCATCATCGACATTTGCCGTATCCGCAATTCCATCATTAACATTTGCCGTACCCGCAGTTATATCATCGAGTTTGATTGATCATAAGATTTGTATTTCTAATCAACAACACGGAGGGTGCCACTATAGTTCCACAAAAACTGCTAATCCTTCGATAGTTCAATCCGGTTTTAGGTGTGTATCTTGTCCCTCAATCTGATTGTTTTGCGTATTATATTTTGTACAGTTGTTGAACAGTTTTTTATCTTTTCTTCTGTTATCTTTTGGTCATGTTATTGTTTTTTTCTTTTTCCTTTTTTTGAGAGTACCAGTGAAATCTTCAAAGATATTAATAATAACTCGTAATTACACAACTAACGGTATATTTCCGTGCGCCAAACACGATGAAAATATGTCTAGAGACTTAGCTCTATAGTAATTTTAGCCTATAACATTATCTGCACATTTGGTGCAGTAAAATTGGTACCGTTAATACCATCACTACCACTAGCTGGTGGACTCATAGTCCAAAAAGTATCACCAGCTCAGGAGTCAATTCTTCGATACTGGCATGAAAATACGAATATTGTTTTATTCAAATTTACTGTCATAAAATTTCTTGAAATCATTTAAAATCAAGGAATGTATATCTTGGCTTTTCTTTTGATCCTGTTTGGTTTTATCAGGTCTTCACAATTCGTTTTTGATTTTTGTCTTTCAAAATTTTTACCTCTAGCTGTACCGAATAGATATTAATTGTCGAAATGAGCATCTGGTGCAATAAAATTGGTACGGTTTCTGACATTTCCCATGTTTAAAGCCTCAATGATTATGTTACAACAAATATTGTTATTCTAATTATGTGATTCATTTAATAGAAATAAAGAAGATGTGGCGTGAAAAACAGCAACAGCAACCCGACAATACAAATAACTAGAAGAATATCCTCTCACACTAATTTAGGTGACTCCATCTGTTTTTTCTGATGTAGGCTAACCTAGCCTTTCTTTTGACTAGTCACCAAACAAATTCAGTTTTTTTTTTATAAATGAGTTCATAATGTATGATTTCTTTATTCGTGACGTCAAACTATCGAAATCAAAGGAAAGCAAGACACCAATTTGACATACTAGTTATTCTTTAACCAAAGATTATCAAGCGAAACACAAATTGATTACAAACAGTTATCAACCGTTTGAGGAAAGTATTATTCTGCTATCAATAAGACAAAAGAGGGACTAAAGATACCAGAGGGACAGTCAAACTCATAGATTGAAAATAAACTGACAACGCCATGGCTAAAAATAAAAAGACAAACAGACAAATAATAGTACAGAAGACACAACATAGAAAACTAAAGACTAAGCAACACGAACCCCACGAAAACTGGGGGTGATCTCAGGTGCTCCGGAATGGTAAGCAGATCCTGCTCCACATGTGGCACCCGTCGTGTTGCTTATGTTATTACAAATCCGGTAAATAGTCTAATTCGGTAGGTCACATTCGTGCAAAGGGAAGGGTATTGTAGTTACGACATAAGGAACATATCCGATATCATCTGTGAAACGGTTATTCCATAACGGTCAACCAACTCGTGATGGCGTCCGTAAAATTTACGAAGGGGTGATTTCAACTTCACCATTTGGAACTCTTGGTTTAATAGCTTCCTTGTGAGCAGCAATCCTCTATCAAGGACATCATGATAGGAAATACAAGCATGGGAATATCGTATCAGTTCGGAGATATATGCAAGTTTTGCATTAGTACCCTTACACTAATTCGTCTTTGATTTCACTTTCAAACTGTTTTGGGTCGAGCGCCACTCATGATTCTCTTGTAGATGAAACGCGCGTCTGGCGTACCAAATTATATATTTAGTCAACTTTTTGATAGTTTTACTGATCTCATAATGAGTTGGTCGATCAATTAAAACACACTTTGACGCTGATGACGAAAGACATGTTCCGCTTGTCCTCTTTAATAAAATTATGTAATATGTAACATCCCCATATTCGTTTAATTACCGGATGTATACATCATCACAGTGTAGAACACCACATGCGATGCGCTGGCTATGTTTGACGTCGGGTGTTTGTCGCGAAGCGAAGAAAAAAGTTCATTGTAAGTAAAAGTAATAAAATTTCTTTTCTTGAGAAATTTTAGCACAAAATAACGTGTTCCAAGGAAGGAACCGTCCCATAATCTGTTTCCACTCCCTCAGGCAAAGTAACATGATTTATAACAAACTTTCTAAATTTGCTCGTTTAAAGATTTTGAAATTATAAAAAAAAAATTAAGGTTTCAACTCCCTCGGGCAAAGTTGGCCTTAGATGAATATGGCTATTTTTTTAGGTCCTTTTTGATTTATTGCTCTTCAACGTTTGCGGTCCTTGGCTTTCAAATATAAGGTTTTGAGCGTTCCTGATGAATGTACATCCAGAAAAGCGCTTCGGACGCATGCAATTTATAACGTGTTGTTTTCATTTTTTACAGCACTGAGTCGACACCTCTGCTGGTGGACTATCAGTCCCCAAGGGAAGCATCAGCTCAGTAGTCAGTACTTCGGTACTGACATGATTTATAACAAACTTTCTAAGTTTGCCTGTATATAAAATTTGAAATTATCAAAAAAAAATGTAAGATTTTAACCCCCTCAGGCAAAGTTGGCCTAAGCTGGATTTGGCTATCTTTCTTTAAAATAACACCATTACAAACTCAATCCCAATTATATATTCTTGTACGTGTCTACAATAAAATAAATCTATTCTATTTTCAGAAATTTACCTGTGATAATACAAAAGTCACAAAAATACGTCACTTTTTGTGGCGTTGATACATTCGTGTGACGCGCAGTTTATACTTCGTTTGTGGTGTCAGGTTTACTGTCGTAAATTCATGGTAGGTGTCCGTTGTTATTCTGTGGTTTACATTTTGTAATGTACTATTATATTATCTATTTATGTATTTCTTTGTTCTGTGTGTTCTTGCGTTTATTTCTACTGTATTCCTGTCACGTAACGTTGTCATTTTAGCGGTATTTTTAACATTGCCATATAAGCGGGAGGCTTGTCTAGCCATAAAACCAGGTTCTAACCACCATTTCTTCTTAAAATGTCCTGTTCCAAGTCAGGAATATGGCAGTTGTTATCTTCAGTCCGTTTCTATGTATGTATGCGTTTGTTTTTGTTGCAGTTCAGTGTTTCTAATGTTCTGTTGTTTTCCTCTTATAGTTGATGTGTTTCTCTCGGTTTTAGTTTGTAACCCGGATTTGTTTTCGCTTAATCGATTTATGACTATTGAACAGCGGTATACTACTGTTGCCTTTATTATGTCCTTTTTGGTTTATAGCTCTCCAACGTTTTCGGTCCTTATACATCCATGGATTTCAAATATTCGGCTTTGAGCGTTCCCAGATGAAGGTAAATCAAGAAAAGCGCTTCGGACGCATGCAATTTATAATGTGTTGTTTTCATTTTTTTCCAGAAAGCAAAAGTAGACGTCCAAAGAGCTTTGTTTTCTGAACAAAAACCTCTTCAGTATTCCGTGTCGCCGATTGTGAGACTTAGAATGCAAGTTTCAGGATAAAAACTACTATTTAGCAACCTTTTTCCGTCTTTTTTTTTTTTTTTTTTTTGTACAGAAATGCATTCATCTCAAAGAATCAGATCTAATGATTGCTTCGCTAAAAGCTATTTTTTTTTTTATTGAAATGTAACTTTTTTTGTGCACTGTTGTTTTGTTTTTTTTTTTTTTTTTTTCTGCAGTCATGGTATTATTTGGTGATTAATTACATTTTTTATAGCCCTTTGATATTCTCTCTGTACTCTTTTTAGACGCAAATATTTGAATAATATGTCAACCAGAAAAAAATCCATAACTCTTTCCTAAGATATATTTTGCGATAAATTAATCGGAATAGAAAATGAAAACACTTTATAAATTCCTTGCGTCCGATGCGTTTTTTTTATTTGCCTTTATCATGAACCCTCAAAGCCGAATATTTGAAAGCCAAGAATGTATAAGAACCGAAACATTTGTAGAGCTATATGACCAAAAGGGGCATAGACAATTAGTCAGTTCCTTCAAAGGTCAAGTATGAGTTGAAACTTTAGTTTCTTTTTAGTTTCTAAATTTCAATTTAAATTGCTATAATTTTACCAATTGGAACGGTTGATGCAGTAGCTCATTGTACATATTGTAAGCCCTCTACCAAGGAAATTCTGATAGGAAAAGTATATGGGGAAGAACAAAAATTATCCTAGAAAAAACACTTAACTCATTGAAATTTATATTAGAGACCAAAAAAACAAAAACAAAAAAAAACACAGCTACAAGTAAAGACATAATTAATTAGAGCTCGTCATAGAATGGTTGGCTTTGTTTTCGGAAATTTTTAAACTTACCTTTGAATCTAATATCAGCATCTTTTGGGAGTCTCAAAAAGGATTCTACTTTCGTCGTCGATAAGATTGTCATGAGTATACAAATTAGGTCCATCATTCAAAAGAAGTCAACTTTCACAATCCGAACAGAAATTCTTTAAATTGTATCATGCTGGGCGTTATTCTTTCTTAATGCAGTATATATATTTAAGTTGATAATTTTATTCGAATTGGCAAGATGTTGACCTACGAATATTTTAAAGGCGTAACATTTTAAATATACATGCGTTATCATATTGTATTTATAACATAATTGTTATAATTTTAACGGTTAACTTTTTAAATTTACTTCCTCCTGTAAAACAATAAACGTATAGTATAAAGAATTAAATATTTTCGTTTAACATTTAGGAATACCAATGTAACAGATGCCCAGTCATGTTTTCCTTTGTCGTACCCGAAATGTCATCATCGACATTTGCTGTACCCATAATTCCATTATCGGCATTTTCCGTACTCGCAATTCCACTATCGACTTTTGCCGCATCCGCAATTCCATTATTGACATTTACCGTACCCAAAATTCCATTATCCACATTGTCCGTAATCACAAAACCATCATCAACATTTGATGTACTAGCACTATAGTTCAGTAAGAACTGCTAATCGTTTAATTATTCACTCTGGTTTCAGGTGTGTATCGTGTCGCGTAATCTGTTTGTTTTCTGCGTAGTTTTTTGTGAACTGTTGTTTGCCTTTTTTGAACCTTTTGGTCATTGTATTTATTTTTTTTTTTTTATTTATTTCATTTATCATCCCCGTGATATCTTCCTTCTTTGTTTATAATGAATAGTAAATAAACAACCAACGGTACGTTTCCGTCGGCAAAACGTGTGTTTAGTGAAAATAACATAGTCAGCTATGTTCTCGAAAAAATAATAAATAAACAACTATTAACTTGACTTCAATAAATTAGAGGTAGCAGTAGTCTGCAGATGTCCAAATCTCATATATCCAGTAAGAGGATATAGACCGTGGTAAAAAAAAGTTTCCACTCCAAACGGTGCGAGACCGGATGCGTCGAAAGGCTAAGCGTTTCCCGGGATGCTTAAAACAACCAAAATCTGTTGAAGTTAATTTTCCTAAGGGAGTGGCAACCTTAATGGCACAATCACATAATTTTTGGGACTGGGAATTTTCAAACAAAATGTCTGATTTTATAATAATACCAATAAGGCAGCAGCTGCTACTACAAGAACAATTATATATGTGGCACACTCGAACGTGGGGATTCCTCCTTAACATTTCCACCTCACTGAAACGTGTTCATTTCGCTCAAACGTGTTCTTAAAACAACAAATTGCCCAAACCTATCCAATGTCATTCCCCCAAACGTGTCCGACAATTTATATTCGCCGAAACATGTCCACTTATCGATTCCAAAATGCGTCAGAACTAGAAGTTCTAAATTGGTCTCTGTAACATCAGTAGCGTTGTTTGGAGATGATAAATAGATTAATTAGTACTACAACATACACTACAGTATCGTCTTTAAGGTTTAAACTGTTAAAAAACAGCTATTTTTTCACTTCTCTCCTTTGCTTTGGTAATTACAAAAAATGAATGCTGATTTGCGGAAACGTGAAGAGCTCAACGGGATATTATATAAGAGAAAGACTGAAAAGTAAATTGTCCTCAAATTATATTCATTTGCTGATAAGTATGAAAATCCCTCACAAATATGTGACAAGTATGCACGCTTATGAGATACAGAACTTGTTGATGCAGCTAGTTTCGCTCCTATTGAAGTTCATTCAATATACCAAGTTTTACCTCTTTATTAACATTTAGATGGCTACAAATTTGTAAACTATACAAAGACTGGACTAATCATGGTGCAGATTGTTGCAATCGCAATGGATCACCCTTACCACATGAATGGACTTTCAAATATGATTCAGTTTTTGAATCATGCATGAGGCATCACTGTTGATAATAATGGCAACGTTTCTGTTGTTGGTTAAACATCGTCCAATGTGATCGTTATATCAATAGATGGACAACATCAAAAGACAATGTTGACCGGAGAGGATGGTCTACCATTATCCAGCTACAAATGTCTTCGATAAACAGAACGGGACGCTTCTACTTCATGCTGTTGCAAATGAAAAAGAAAGGGCTTTCCTTTATACTGTTACATAAAATAATTGAAATTGATAGGAGGAGTTTTATAGGTCAACGTACAGCATTTTAAACCCATACGGATATAAAAATATAAAATGCTTCTAAATGACAAATTTAAAAGAATTTATACGAGAAAACTAACGGTCTGTGTATGTAGAAAATAATACACGAAAAACAAATATGATTTGCAGCAACAAATGACAACAACTCAATTACAGGTTATTGACTTGGGACATGCATATAAAGATGTGGTGGAATTTAATATGATTTTGGACACCTAACCCTCCCATACCCTTAGACCGTGGTGTACCAGCACAGCATAAAACATAGATTTTGACAATGAAAAACTGAATATTATACTATACAGTTGCACCAAAATTAGTAAGAATACATTTTGAACGTTCTTAAAGTAATTATATAATAAGCATATCATAAGTTATGCAAAGATTGTAAAGTTTGTACAAAGACGAGTAATTAATATGTATGTAGCACTCGAAACAGTGAAAAAAGAAGTCATTGCTAGCAAAAACAAAAATAAGTTCCAGCAAACCAACCCCTCCCGAAAAAAAAATCCAATAAAAAAAAAACAAAAAAGAACGATGTTTGAGTCTGTGTCTGCAAATAATACACATTAAAGATTTGATAACAAGTATACGCCTATCCATAAAACACTTTTAATAGTTGTACGTTGCTATACATCATTCATGTATTGTTGTCATTGTTGCAGACATATTTGATGCAATATCGAAAATTTTACATAAGGAGACATAGCACGAAATCAAGTTAGAGGATAATGGACTATATATTGAAGACGATTTTTTGCATTGTCAGTTTGTTTTCGATTGATGAGTTTGAATAACCCTTTGGTACCTTTCGCCTCTCTTTTCAATCTTATTGGTAGCATAAATGATATTGGTAAAAGAAAATACTTTCGGGGAAACACTCATGCGGGAAAAACAATTCTAATTGAAATGTTGTGATGTATGCATTATAGTTAGCATCAACAATGTAAATCGAAATTAAAGCAAACACACTTTTTCATGTAGGCATGATAGAGAAAGAGAGAGAGATTGGTTGATTGATTGGTGTTTAACGAAACTTTCAGATTCATTGGCTATTTCGTGGCGGTCACTTGTTGTTTGCTGAAGAAAACCGGAGTGCACGCAGAGAACAACCGAACTTCGGCTAGAAAACTGACAGTCCTTGTCAATTAAGATTGGAGTCGCTTAAACCCGCAACGTAGGGCTTTCAAACTCACAACATCAGTGTTGACAGGCTAGTGATACAGAACTTCTCAGACCACTCCCACACAAAAAGCCCCTGAGAGATATATGAAACAGAAGTTCATACCAGAAGCAAGTGATTATATTTGACTTCGTATGTTGAGTGATGGATATCCTTGGTGAGTTGTTTTGGAAACACCGAAACACTTTCCTTTACTTTTTCTGATTAGACTATGAATCACACTATTTTATAACAGCACATTTAAATATTAGTGGACACGACAGGTTTCCATACAATATAAATATATCTCGCTGTCATATAACGTTTTTTTTTCTCCCTAGTTACGAAATTTGATTGTTTTGATTTTTTATTTAAGGTAAGACTAAAATTGTTTACTGCCATATTTGATGTAGAAATGATGCTTTTTTTAGTAAATTTGTAACAATATATTCAATATCATTTTAAAGAGTCTAGCTACAATTTTTCTCCAATCGTAATTAAAACAGGTAAAAACATGCAATATAAATAGAACGAAGTAATAAGAACTGATATTGTGACAAAATGATAAATTCTATTTTAATCCTTACAATTTTTTTTTTAATGTTTATAAACATCGGTAAACTACTTTCGCCGCCTTAATTTAAATTACAACAAATGATAATCATGAAATCTCCTATACAAAGATTATCATAATGAGGGTCAATCATAGGTAATATTGTTAAAGTATACCATGTATACTGAACATCTCTAGCCATGCACCATTTAATTATGAAAGTGTATTTTGCACGATACTGTATCTAGCAATTGCTTGAATTAAAGCTTGTTGATTAAAATATTAACAACAGCTATTTCCACAAGAAAGATTCATAGTCAGCTACATGATAGAAAAAAAAACATTGCTATTCGTTCATCGGACAGAATATTTAATAATTATCACTTTCTAAAGGTTTAACTGAAATCCAGTTCCCAATCACAACAGTCATGCCATTGTAATTAAAACTAGATACGCTTGACCCACATGATGTCCTTTCATATTTGACTTATTTGAATATATAGCATGCTTAGTTGAACACGTAAACAGTTGCTTCATTCCCATTACCTGGTATGTAATTTGTTAATCATGTTAATATTGTTTTTACGAATTACTTTTACTTTAAAAATTCAGAAATTAGTTGTTAGTTCGTATACTTAAAATAGATGAATACTTGTGTTAAAGTAAGCCGAACAGTTAACCTTATTCGCTATTTAATTGTATAATAAAAACAAAGTGTCAAGGTTTCCTGGTTAGATTTTATTTTGTTTGCTTACAACTCGTAAGAAAAAGAAACATATTCAAAAAGTGATCAACAGTATTTAAAAAAATAAAATTAGGTTAAAACCAAAGACACTACACATATATAAATATTTCAAAAACAATTAAGATATCTGTAAATACACAAAACACACAAGTGGAGCTTAATAATTCACGATGATTAAACAAAAACCAAGTAGATAGTGATTAACATCTTTTGTTTTTTTTTTTCAGAATCCATGGCAACTTATACAAGTATATGTGGCATATTTTCACTATGACAAATAACGGAAATATCCAAATGCTGGTGACCGAAATGTGAAGAAGCCACTTGCGATGAGTGCAAATAACATCATAACTTACTAAAAGCCAACCAAAATCACAAACCTATACCGATTTCAAATTATATTTCACTTCCGTCATTCATAACTGACATACAATAATCATGTGTCTATCACAATGAACAATATCAACAATACCACAGTGATCATGCCTTACCTATTTGTTTTGAGTGCATCAATGATCATCGCAAATGCAACGTCACTACACACTGTTTGTCTGTGTTGCAAACCATGATATATACAAAGTGAACACTGAGGATTATACTACATCTTACGTGATCAGTAGTAACTACCGCAAGGTTCCTACGTATCAACATTCGCCAACAAGATATACTACACTGAAAAGTATGATGTCGATGTAGTTTTTTATGATTTTAAAGGATCACGAGGTTGGACTTTTAAAGATGATTCAGTTTTGAAGCTCCCGAGAGGCATCACTGTTGATAATGACGGAACACGATTGTTCTTGGAAAAAAACCGTTGAATGTAGTCTTTATATTAAACGATGGAAAATACTGCAGACAAATTCTGACCAAAAAAGATGGTCTCCATGAACCATCTGCTTCTTTCTTCTTACACAGAAAGGAGAACTTATTGTTGCAAATTTAGTGCAAACTGTTTTCCTTTACAATGTATATATAGAACAGTTCCCCCGCCAATTGGCGATTGGAAGGTGGCAAAAAAGAGGCGAAAGATATCAAAGGGACATTCAAACTCATAAGTCGAAAATAAACTGACAACGCCATGGCAAAAAAGAAAAAGACAAACAGACAAACAACAGTACAAAAAACACAACATAGAAAACTAAAGACTGAGCAACACAACCCCATCAAAAACTGGAGGTGATCTCAGGTGCTCCGGAAGGGTAGGCAAATCCTGTTCCACATGTGGCACCCGTCGTGTTGCACGCGCAGTTGTACTAGCGCCGCACAGCGGAGCCATTAAAACGGATATTTGCGACCGTCAAATAAAAACTGAAGGCGGCAACTCTTCAACTACAGTACTGTTATTCCGATTCTAATACATAACAAAAAAAAAAAAAACAATACGTAAGAATATGAACAAATAAATTAATTGTAAAGAAAAGAAAATTTCACGAAACTTCAAGAATGGTTTTTGCGCATAAAATTCATGGGTAAACGTTACGTCATACAAATGAACATTTAAAACTAAGAATTATTACGTTTCTTCTACGCTTCAAATTTAAATAAGATCACATCAAAGCGGCGATTTTGAGATAGGTGTTATTAATTTGTTTTATCATATTGAAGTAATCGACCTTTATTGATCCATGCAATTCAATAGGGCAGCTAACTCCTTAGTGAGGACATGTCAACTGTGAATTTGACGGCAAATTTAAACAAATGAAAAATATTGTTACGTAAAGATTGCATTAAGATGTCATGTTTACAATGTCTAGTGTTATTATCGAATAAGTTAAATTTATTTCAAATACTTCTTTCCAAAAAAACTATAAACTAGTATCATATTTCAGCAAAAGTAAGTGTTGACTTGTTTACAATTTAATTTAATTAAATTGTATTATAATTAAATTGTATTAATCTTTAAAACAATTAGACATGATTGAATTTAAATTGATTGGTGTTAAAATTTAATAGAAATATCCATTTAAGGTAAAATCTCAGATATATTATATAAAATGTTTAGAAAAATACTGCACAGGGATTGTAAACATATTCTACAAACAAAAACAGCCATGATAAATTCATTTCAAGTAAGCATTTAGGACTAACTGTCGCTTACAATGCTTGGGGACGTTTTGCTCCGATGGTATCACCAGCCAAATAATCAGCACTTTTGTATTGAAATAGCACATCGTTGATATGTTCATGTTCTAAGGTTTAATCTACAACGGGTATAGACAACCTTGGTCGTATTTGGCACAACCTTTTCCGAATTTCTTAGTTTCAAAGTATTTCAACTTAGTCTTAAATTTGGCCTGCTGTTGTGATTCGAGCGCCTCTAATGATCCATGTGTCAACGAAACGCACTTTTGTGTTGAAATAACATATCGTTGATATTTACATTTTTGGTAAATTTACTGTTTATAATTTATTGAATTATTCAAAATACTATGGTTTTTTCTACTCCCATGCATAGACAGCCTTAGTCATATTTCGCACAAACTTTCACAAATATCTTATTTTCAAGGTTCTTAAATCTTTGTTTAGTCTTTCTTTAACTTTGTATTCAATTTGGTTGTTTTGATTTGAGTGTCTCTGCTGATACTTGAGTAAACGAAAAGGCGCGTTCAGCGTACCAAATTATAGGTGTGGTAATTTTGATGAGTTTTTACAACCATTGATTTGTTGCCACTGGCCATGAACATGTTGTCTCCAAGTTTTTCACCAGTCCAGTCGTCAGGACTTTGTGTTGACATTAAATATCATTGATATGTTTGTTAATTTTGGGTTACCAAAAGTTGAACTATTCAGTACTAAGGTTTTCTACCCCAGGGAATAGATCATCTCTTAGCAGTATTTCGCACAACTTTTCGGAGTTGGTTTTCAATGCCTTTCAATTTCGTATTTAATTTATCTTTCTAACTATTTTGATTCGTACACAGCTGACGAGTCTTGTGTAGACAAAACGCGCGTATGGTGTACTAAATTATAAGTCTGAGGATCTTTCACTAAGAAATATTACGAGAAAACAATACTTGTTAGTCATGGACATTTCAGTAATACTTCCGATCAATTTTATTCGTAAGTTCTTTTTTTTTTTTAAATAGTGCTTGGCATTTCAATGAGGTTTTTTTCTAAGGTATAATTTGTGACTTATTGGATATTTACTTCCTACCATACGCAATGTTTAAAGTTATAGATATATGAATAAATTGTATTATTGATCAGTCGTTATTGCAATCAGACCGAAAAAAAGTTACACTTTCAAATAGCATACTACTGGGAGATTAACGATACAAGAGTAAACATTGGGAAATTCTCAACTTTCTTCTTCCTGCTTTAGAGAAGAATCTTACCCTCGATTTAACCATGCCACTATACGTTAAACAACCAATAATCATTCATTCATCAATCGTTTCAACCAACGAAAACTGGATTTTAAGTAAAAAGAGACATAAACAGATATTGTTGATAAAAAATGAAAACAACACGTTATATATTTCATGCGTCCGAAGCGCTTTTCTGGATTTAAGTACATCAGGAACGCTCAAAGCCGAATATTTGAAAGCCAAGAATAAAGTTTCTTTCAATAGGTAATCAGCCAACCACCTTAGGAAACCTGTTTTTCTTAGGAATGAACAAAAGTTGGAATTGTCATTCGTGGTATTTATAGAATTGGTGTATAATAAACTTTAACAATTAAATCATTAAATCTCTTTCATTTTAGAGCATTTAATTGATATTAAGAAAAAACGGTACTTAAAACGTGTCAATACATGCAATAAAAAAATGATATGAAATCATGAAATCTAATGAACTGGTATTCTGATATTCTGACAAAAGGATTAATTGTATTTTAACACTGATACATTCATTTTTTTTTTTTTTTTTTTTTTTTTTTTTTTTTTTTTTTAATAAAATAATCTTAGATGATAATCAAAATATCTCCTTTACACGTTATCCTTGGAAAGGTCTGTCATAATTTATGTTGTTACAGTATAATGAACTTCGCAGATAATGCACTAATTATTTAAGGGGTTTTCGCAAATTACAGTAGTCAGCAGTTGGTTAAATCTAATCTTACTGATTAAAAAATTCAACATAAACTATATTCACGAAATTTGCTATCGAATCGCCACCTAGATTATAGAACACACTAATGCATTCATCAAGTTGATGTCGAGATCAGGTTTGATAAGAAATTAAAAAAATGTTATCAGCAATCGGCTTCTGGTTAAAATTACAGGCAGATAATGAGGTTGCTTTTTTGTTTGCGGAAGTAATGCAGTAGTTATCTCTACACAATTTTCATCAAATGACTAATGAGTTCTTCTATTTATCATTCCAAAGTCTATCTCATTTAATTTTTGGTTTTGTTGTAGCAACATTCGAGATTAGATATATGTCTTGCAAATTTATTCATTATTGGCTAAAAAACAAAGTTAATAAAAAAAATCTTAGTTTGCTATTTTTTTTTTTTTTTTTTTTTATATATAAAAAAGAAGCTGGGTATGATTGCCAATGAGACAACTGTCCACAAGAGACCAAAATGACACAGAAATTAACAACTATAGGTCACCGTATGGCCTTCAGCAATGAGCAAAGCCCATACCGCATAGTCAGCTATAAAAGGCCCCGAAATGACAATGTAAAACAATTCAAACGAGAAAACTAACGGCCTTATTTATGTACAAAAATGAACGAAAAACAAATATCACCATTTTATATTTTTAAAACTTCAAACCTTGTCCTACAGTTCTAGCAGAGTACATTGTTGAAGGTAATATGGTGACGTGTCATACAGCATATTCGTTGATGACCACAAACATGTGTAAACTAATCCCTTCAGAAAGACGTACAACAAAAGTCAAACCAAGACCAAGGTGCCAAAGAGAAAATGGAAAGGGAGCTGTGTTTTATTTTCTTTTTTCTGTTCATTTTTAATTTTTTGCCGGTTAATATTCGAACGTTTAATTCATAATTAATTATTAGTGACTCTTGGGAAATTTCCCGAAGGCTGAATGTTTTAATCAAAGGCTGAACAACGTTCAAAAATGCGACAAAAAAGAAAGAGAATCAAAGGCAACAATCTTGGATACTTGTGTAGAAACCAATATAATGAATGTGATAAAACTTTGCAGACGACTCAGTTAAACTCCAATGATAAACACGTTTAAAAATGTCAAGTCACATAACTTAGTTTCCCTTATTTTACCATATCATTTTAAGTATAGGCCCATATAGAAATAAGAAAAGAACTGTAAGTCGAAAAGGATATTCAAAATTTTAATATTTATGTAGCAGTATTGAATACATCGTACCTTCATTCAAATTGAAATTCCTGTTTAGAAATATTGTTATGTTGTGTATTAAAATATTAAATGTTTGGAAATAATATTATGTATCAAGGCTTTATATACATGGGTATTATGTTTCTTTCAAAACAGGAGTTTGTTTTGGGTTTTTTGTTTTTTTTTTTTTTTTTTTTTTGCATAAGTTATCTGCAATGATTGAAATCTTAGAAGTCTTTGTTTATTATCGACATCAGTTGTTCACCTGAAAAAAAAAAAAAAAAAAAAACGTATATGAAATGGTTCACATCATTAAATATGTTAAACTTTATTGTTTTATTTCTTTTATTTCTTCTATTTTAATTTCCCCGTTTCCTTTTTTTTTTCTTTTTTTTTTTTACAAAGAACATTTTACATATTGGGCAATTCAAATTTGCTGAACCAACAGATAATAACAACAAAATCTTTGAAATAAATAAATGTTTTATGGAATATACGACATACAAAAGCTACCATTATATTAATGTGACTAGCTGTATTTTAAACCTTGATATAAATAAAGGCAATAGTAGTTTACCGCTGTTGAATAGTCATAGTCGATACACTATAATGAGAAGGTTACCTATCGTTCTAGGCGTAGAAGTTAGGTGTCGATCGATAAATTTCCAAACATTAAAAATTTAAGAGATGTGGTAGGATTGGCAATGATTCAACCAGAGTTTAAATGACCTGGACTAGACCAACTATATGTCTATGTACGTCGTTTTTAAAAACGAGCAATTCCCATGCCGTATAGTGAGCTATTAAAGGCCCCGAAATTAATTACAAAATGTAAAACAATTTAAACGGCTTGATTTATAATGTTTAAAACAACACAACAAACGACAAATAAATATGGCAGACAGTACAATTGACAACTATCGCATTACAGGGTTCCAACTTTGGACGGGCAGATTTAGAATTTGCCACGGTTTGACATGTTTGTGAACTTTCAACCATCCCATTACCTGGCACATATGTGTGACTACCCAAAATAAGGACAAACTGTAAAAACTACTTGTCAATGTGTTTGCACATCTCAGACATGCTTTATCTATTATAATGATAGCAGTTCACTTTAAGTAAATTTATATGTGAACTATTTCTAAAGAAAGAAAAAACTCTTTTTCTAGGAATCTAAATTTATAAACTCTTGTTTGTTCACCTAAGGAGATGGTATATTTGTGCAACTCATATTGTTTCAATATTTTTTTTTTATGAATATCTCTTTACTTTACGACAGTGAAATCAAGCAATTGAATAGCCGAATGATGCTTATTCAGGGCTTTAATACTCTATATAGAATACGATAACGATGAAATTGTTTACGCAATATGTATTTGGACCCCTCCTTTTTATCGTAAAATGATAAACATGTAGTGCTGGCTAAAATATAAGCATTTCTTAATGTATATTGCAGCTGCGGATTTTCTCGTCATTCTGACTGCTTTTTAAAACTTTGTTTTCAAACCAGAATGACATAATCGACAGATCGAGCTTGTTACAAAGAAATACTTTTAGTATATGTTTTGCCGTATCACAGGCTTCATAGTCTGTTCATCTGCGTTGACATACACTATCTTTGAGGACTGACGTCGAATTTCGACTAGTTGATGTGTTAGAAGATCACCTAAAAAACACAGATAGATGGATCAATATTAAACTTACAACTTCTGAACAGCGTTCCATCTTTCAGTTCAACTATTTCGGAATAGCTTTGATACCAATGGTAAACCGAAGGGATTCTACTATGCTGAAAATAGATTTATTTTATGATCAAATGGGAAATCAGGCAATGACATTTTTTGCGGCAAAAGTTTTTCTTCGTACCAGACTATGGATAAAAAGACAATCGCGCTTCAAATTAACATCGACCAGGATCCTCCTCTATAAATTATTTTGATGTGATGTTGATCACATTAAAAAAAGACGTTTAACTTACATGGAAATAATCTTTTCAATGATATTCAATAGTGGGTTTACCTCTGTTGTGAAATTTAAATGCTTTTTGGACATATCTCTGATTTCGTATGAAATATCATTCTTTTCGCATTATTTAAGTTTGCAATATTTGTGTATTGGTAAAATGGACCTGAGTAACCACATGCTAGCATTACTTGCATTTATTATTCAACGTTTCAGTAGAATTAATTTGATACATTTTCAGTCAGCCCGTAGCTCCATGTTTTGTGCAAGAGTTGTTGTTCTTATCACAATAAAGTAATTATTATAAACTACGGGATTTATTTCCGGGTGGTGTGCTTATTGAAATATTTTATATATGGAATAAAACTAGTTATTGTATATAATTTATGGTCATGCTTATTTGTCAGTGTAATGAACGTGCATACTAGATCCACGAAATGTAGGTAACTACGGGAAATGGCCCGTACAAATGACATTTTGGTTTCTAACGTTAACAAGTTGGTAAGTTGAAATTTAACTGTCCAAGAGAACGGCTGTTTTTTTTTTTTTTTTTTTTTTTTTCTCCTGTCATATTCATTTTGCGTTTGGTTTTGTGAACTTAGTGAGAAGTTTAAGTTAAGCTGTTTTAGCTTTTATTTACACATCTTTCAGTAATATTAGTGTAAAAAGACGTTGAATGCCGTTTGACATTTTACTTACGGTGTTTTCGCCGTTAAATATTTTAGGTCTAAAATTGGAATTGTACTATTGTTATCGAAGCATATATTTAATGATATTTATTTTCTTTGTCTAAACACGGACATTATGCAGGTTCTTTGACTTGATTCACATTGTTTGAATCAGTTTACTTTGAACGCATTGAAATTAATATTCCTGAATCATCATTTGTTTTATTTAGAAATTTTAGTTCAATTTGCAGCCTTTTCTACTACTCCACTTGGTAGTTTACATTTGCACAGTACTGGTAGCAGCGGGCTTTTTCATACCTCGCATTGTTTGTAAAATTCCATTGAAATTATTTTTCTTTGAGCTGCAAATATTTTTTTTTCTTTGACATTCTTGTATTAAAAATATTTTTTTTTTATTTTTTGTGTATGTTACGTGAGTTTATAGTCCTAATGTGTATTGGAATTATATAACCTTTGTGATTATCAATTCAACAGGTTTTATATATATTCATATTTTTCATTGTTTGCATTAAACAACCTTGTAGTTGAGAGGTCAACAGGTTGTTCACTTGTTGCTTTATATATGGAGCATTTTAAACGAAGAATTTATAGCCTTTGTGGTTGTGAATTCAACAGGTTATTATTTTAATTTTGAAGTTATTTTGAAAAGATTTGACCTTAGAAATTAGAGCAGTAAAATCGCTCTTTACATTGAAATGTTTTATACGGGAAAACTGTACGACTTCCGCTATAGATCTTTGGCCCGTTCACAACCATTAAAAGGAGAGAGGGGTAGAGGTAAATTTGGGTCAAATGAAAGAGTACGTATGAAACAGAAATGGATATTGAGGCAGGTAGTAATACAAAAGCTGGAAATGTATCTTTTGACAAGTTTGAAGCTATTGAAGTAAACGCAGAAGAAAAACGATGCACTCAGGTGATAGCATTTCTGACAAAGGTTTAGAGTACGATAATTGTAGATATCGAACTCCGATTGATATTGAGATTTCAGATCATGAGAATTATGCCCAAAATTTAAAGATTCCAGGCACGACTGAAAGAAGTTAGTAAAGAAAAAGATCAAACAAGGATAAAGAAGAGATGCGTGCTGAATGAAGGCGAGAATTGGTAAATACAAAGAAAGAACTAGCTGAAACAAGAGTAAGGCATGAACCAAAAGATGCAGAGTTCAATTTTAAATCCGATGAATGAAGAAATGCATGAGATTAAGTTCAATTTCGGGACAAGACTAGAAAACAAGAGTTAAATCGTTTACAGCAAGAATTTTTTTTTTTTTTTTTTGCTCAGTCCCAAATTGCCAAAAATTAGGTAGTAGGTAATAGAAAGATGGAGACTAGATTAAACAGAGAAAATATCCATGAGACACAACCAAGAAATTAGGTATTAGCAAAATTCTAGGAATGGTAGTTACGCAAGAGATGGCTTGAATGACAGCTTTGCCTATGCTCAAATGGCTTCCCATATGCCTGATTCTTCAATTTTTTGAATAGAGTTGCATACAGAAATAACCATATTTCTGATGAATCCAAATTCAGAATACCATATTTTGATGGGAAACATAAATTTGAGGGGTTCTGGACTGTTTTTGAGCTTGGTGCTTAAAAGGTCCAGTGGAACAATCAACCAAAAATTGAGAGTTTATGGTGTTCCTCTATAGATGACACTTTAGATTTCGCAATTTAGAGATATTTTGCGAAGACGATATGGAGAATGTCGTTTATCCGAACAGTATCGGGAAGATCTAGTAAATATTAAAAACAGCAAATAAAGTATTATAGGGGCTCTTAGCTCAAAATATTGCATACGAGGTTAAAATCAGAAAACAGCAAAGTATTGACGATGCAATTGAATGGTTTAATTTGCATGAATGTTGTGAAGGCATAGATTACAGGAAACTCAATGAGTCTACCATCAAGGACGCATACCCTAAACCAAATATATCTATGTGACTAGATTGTCTTGCCAGCGCTAGGCATGTTTTCAGTCATGGACCTTCAGTCTGGTTACTGGCAGTTGGAATTGGCACCAGAAGATCGCCAAAATACTGCGTTCATTACGAAATATGGTCTTTGTGAGTAAACTATGATGACTTGCGGACTCTGTAATGCACCCGCAACTTTTCAAAGATGTATGGAGTTACTTTTTCGTCGAATGCCATGGAAAACCTTCTTGGTTTATTTCGATGATATTATCAGTTATATTTCAATTATAGATGATCATTCCATTCAATTAGACGAAGTTCTGGGTAGATAACAAGATGTTGGTTTGAAATTTAAACCTTATAAGTGCGAGTTTATTACAGATCAAGTCATTCATTCAGGCAAAACTGTTATTAAAATTTGCATTAGTCTAAATCAAAAATTATTGAATCAGTGAGTAAATGGCAGGTTGCATACATACATTGTTACAAGACATAAGTGAATAAAATTAACGAGATTGTTATTGTTTAATGCGACTAAGAAATATTAAAAATGTACAAGTCTACGATGTAAATATACAGTATATTATACAATCTTAAGAATACTTTGGAGTTCATTAAATATACAACAATATCCAAAATAAATAAGATAAATTCCAGAATTTCTGCAATCTGTCGACAAATGACTCGTGTTTGTCTTTAGAAAAATACAGCTATTCTTCAATTTCCAAATGTCTTTCAAAAATTGAAGGAAAGCTTCCACAGATATTAACAGTCTGTCTAATGTGTGATCTTTACATAAGTAATGTAATACTTTGCCTGTAGAATACAATAATTTAAAACTCAGTTATCAGAATTCACAACGCCAAAAATTACACTGTCTTCATTCAAAAATAATCTTACTCAAAAAACAAATTAGAAAATTATCTCAAAATTGTTTAATTTCTGTGCATTCAAAAAAAAATGTATGCGCTATAGTTTCTATCTCTTTACAACTGGCACATTCATTAGTATTAGAAAATCTATATTTTTCAAGAAGACAATTATGAGAGACTATTATAAGTAATATGTTGTATTGGTAAGTTTGTAGTTTGCTTTCTATAGTACATTGAAAAGCCAGAAAATCAGTATTTTTCTATTTTTCATCATTAATTTTCATATTAAAACTTTTTTCCTACTTTTGTTCTGAATTAGGAGAAACATGTCCCTGATCGATAAAAAGTCAAAAAACATCATTCCCAAATAATTTACTGATAGGCATTTCTTATTTGGCATGTTCAAAATCAAATCCAAATAAATTGCTGTTAGGTGACATGTGTTGCTGTATTAACAACTCTGTCCTGTAACGTGGTAAAGCAAGTTTAATAGATAGAATTTCTACAAAAATAATATTTAGGTTATGTTTTTATTAATAGCCTCTTGAGACAAAAATTCGCCATTGTCAGCTACAATATCATTGATGAACCTTATGTCTTTCATGTACTACGATTTGTAAAAAATACTCGTATTGTCAACTTTGATAAAAGTGTTGATAATTACTTTTGGAGTGTTAAAATTCGTTGGAAGAACTTGATAAATTGCTTGTTCATATTGGTGATTTCGAATCTGTTCAAAGTTTTTATTTTTCTACCCTATGTACCACTTTGCCTCATAATTTAATTAAGAAAAAAATCAAACAACTTATTAAATAGGCATTTAAAAAGTCAGAATTTAAATATATATGTTCAAACTCTTTTAGGTCATTTTTTAGTATCAACAAACAAAAGAACTATGTCAATTGGACCTGCTTTGATACGATAGCTGCACTTGAATTTTTACTAGATAACATTTTTGTTCGCTATGGAGATTCCGTATATCGTCAAGTTATCGGAATTTCAATGGGAACTAAATGTGCACCACTAATTGCGGACCTGTTTCTGTATTGTTATGAGTTACAATTCATGACTAAAATCAGCCCATCGAAACAACATCGGATACAAAAATTTAATAACAGTTTTAGATATTTGGATGATATTTGCTCTCAATAATGACGACTTCAGTATGTACACTAAAGAGATTTATTCTGCAGAACTGACTATAAATAAAGCTGATACTAACAATGAACACTACCCTTTCCTGGATCTTGATATCTATATCTTTAACGGGAAGCATAACGACGTGTGCCACATGTGGAGCAGGATCTGTTTACCCTTCCGGAACACCTGAGATCACCCCTAGCTTTTGGTGGGGTTCGTGTTGCTTAGTCTTTAGTTTTCTTTGTTGTGTCTTCTGTACTATTGTTTGTCTGTTTGTCTTTATTTTTAGCCATGGCGTTGTCAGTTTATTTTCAATCTATGTGTTTGACTGTCCCTCTGGTATCTTTCGTCCCTCTTTCAATTCCAAAATTTATGATAAAAAAGATGATTTTTTTTTCATTTCCTATTGTTAATAATCCATTTTTAGATAGTGACGTTCCCTTGTCACCATCTTAGGGTGTTTATATATCTCAACTTGTTCGATTCGCTCGTGTATGTAACAAAGTATTTGAATTTAAAGAAAGAAATCTCTGTATAACTGAAAAATTATTACACCAGGGTTTTCGATATCCCAAAAGCTATATAAAACATTTACTAGTTTTCATCATCGGTACAAGGACATCATTCGTAAATATAAATCAACATGCAGACATCTTATACGTTCAGGTATTTCACATCCAATCTTTTATGGTGATATTCTATACAAAGCACAACAATGTCGTCATTCACCTCAAAAGCTAACCAAATCCTTAAACAGACTTGTTCAAAAGGGATATAGTTATGATACTGTTGTCAGGTCATTAAAGATGGCACATTTTGGAATCAATATTGATTCACTCATAGGGTCTTGGCATCGGAAATAAACACATTTATTCTAAAACCAGTTGTTGGCATGATACGGGTTATGTTATTCTCATTTATTTTATCATGGTATGATACTAAACCACTAACGGGAGGGATTGTACTTGATTTTCATATGATGAAGACATAATCTTTCAATCAGTTTAATTGTGGTCTGGATCTGGCATGTCAGTAACTGCTAGTAGTCATTTGTTAATTTATGTATCATTGTCATTTTGCTTAGTTTCTTCTGTTACCTATTCTGACATCGGACTCGGACTTCTTTTGAACTGAGTTTTACTGTGCGTATTGCTGTGTGTTTGTTTATTCTACATTGGTTAGAGGTATAGGGAGGGGTTGAGATCTCACAAAACATGTTTAACCGCGCGCATATTGCGCCTGTCCGAAGTCAGGAGCCTCTGGCCTTTGTTAGTCTTGTATGTTTTTGTTTTTTTTTTTTAATTCTAATTCATTTATATCTTTCGGAGTTAAGCGTGTCCTCCATTTTCACTGAACTACTACATATTTTTGTTTAGGGGCCAGCTGAAGCCCGCCTCCGGTGCGGGATTTTCTCGCTGTGTTGAAGACCCACTGGTGGCCTTGGGCTGTTTTCTGTTCTTTGGTCAGGTTGTTGTCTCTTTGACACATTCCCCATTTCTATTCTCAATCTATTGAACCAAATAAATTCTTTTCTCTCATGAAATGCATCTAACGGGTAAACAATCTCCTTGAAACTTTTCCAATGAGATAACACTTCTTTATAAAAAGTGCTTGTAAATTTAAAAACTCAAATTCACATCTGCTTATAAACAAATCCTGTCAACTAGAGGGAAGAATGCTTTGGAAACATGTTTCCATTTTGATTCATGTTCTAACAGAAATCATTTCACCCACATAAAACGAAGGGATAACAGCTGTAACATGTGTAATTCAACATTTTGGGCTTTCAGTCCTCCCTTGCTAGGAGACTTTTGAATAACTTCCGATTAAATTTTAACTCTTTGGGTACAACCAGTCCATAAAAAATATAATATCACGATGAATTTTAGTTACATAAGATGTTGGTACATAAGATGAAATGACATTAACTAGTTTAGATATTGCAGGTAATTTGAAAATTACAATTTTACCGCTGAAGGAAAGGTTTATGATCTTAACATTTTAATAACTGATTCCATTTTTTCTATGCATGTATCTAAATTAGAACCAACTATTTCTTCACAAGCAATTAGTTTCAAAACATTTTTTTTTAAATCCATCTGTCCATTTAATGGGAAGGGAACAATATTTGTTAAATTTATTTTTTCCCATCCATGTCGCTATGGTTTTAGAAATAAATACTTTTAACCCAGAAAACTTGTCAGAATTGTTTGAGGAATTCAATAAAACTTGCGCAACAATTCATCTTTCAGAAAATAAGTAGTATCATCAGCCAACTGTGAAATGTTTATTTCAGTGTTCCAAATTTTGATACCAGATATCTGATTGTTCTTATAAATACTTATTGCCAGCGGTTCCACGGCCAAGATAAATACAAAAGGAGACAAAGGACACCCCTGTCGAACACCTCGCTCAATTTGGAATGGATTAGAATTAGATCTAATTACAAGACTAGATATATTTGAATATAAAATTAAGATCCATTTCTTGAACTTGATGTCAAAATTAAAACATAACTAAAAAAGTATGCCTTTGTGTAATAATTTCTCTTCTAGCGTATCAAACCCTTTTTCAAAATCGAGCAATAACATAAGACCTTGATAATTTTTTAATGTAGTGAACAATATAATATCAGCAATGAGTCGTTTTTCACAAGTGTATCGACAAGCCACATATCCCGTCTGATCCGGATCTATAAGTTTTGGAAGAAATTGTTTCGTTTTTTTCCGCTATAATTTCGGCTAATAAAAGTTAAGAGAGAAAGAGGACGCCAGTTCGACAAGAGCGTTTCTTCTTTATCTTTCTTCGGGATAAGAGTCAGAATACCCCGTCTGTAGTCTATTGAGAAAATGCTGGTCTCGAACGAATATTCATACGTGTAGCTTTCTAAAACATATATTTTTATGTCAATCCAGATAAAATTGTAAAACTCAGCAGTTAGCCCGTCTGTACCATTTCAAAAAATGAGCGCACTCTGATTCTGTAATATCTAAATTGCATATATTTGTTTTAACATGTATCAGCTTAGGAATAAAATCCAAAGTAGAAAAAAGTTAGAATCACCTGAATATTTATCATGGTCTTCATGTGATGAGTATAGTTTTTCGTTGAAAGTTCTCTCTTCGTTTAGTAGTTTTCTTGTAACGTAATTTCAATGCCGTTTCAAACTCATTTGTTGATACATTTATCTTTATAACTGCATTTTCTAATGAAAATAAATATTTTTTAATAGTTTATATTGCCTTTGCAGTGCTCAGCATGCAATCGTCAAATAAAGTGGGATAAACGACAACAAATGTATAGTGTAACCAGGCTTGAGCTATTGCAGTTCTTACATTTTTTCATTTTTCTTTTTTTTTACTTAGTCGGTAGAAAAGTTTTGCTCAGGGCCGACCATGCATCGTTCGAGTGGCTATTTAATTTTAAAGACGCACATGGGCAGTTGGCTAGTTCGCTAAAGACACTTTCACAATACAATTTGGAAATTCGACACAGACCAGGGGTTAAACACCAAAATGCTGACTCACTTTCGCGACGCGAATATGACCTATCACTCGGTGTCCATATTACACAGGGTGTTAGCGATCCATGGTACATGTATCAAACATGCCAAACTTTGGATGCTGATTAAATATATTTTAAAGCTGATATAGATAAAGTCACTGATTTAAGTGATACCTCATGTGTTACTAAAAACTGCGCTGTCACAAGAAGTCAAAATCCCAATTTAACGATTCAAATTGGCTTGATGAGTACACTACTAAAGAATGCGAAAGTTTTCAAAGAGAAGATAACGATTTAAGTCCTATCCATAATGGCAAGATAATAATTGTAAACCGAACAGAGATGACATTGCTTCATATAGTCCAAACTTTGGATGCTGATTAAATATATTTTAAAGCTGATATTGATAATGTCACTGATTTAAGTGATACCTCATGTGTTACTAAAAACTGCGCTGTCACAAGAAGTCAAAATCCCAATTTAACGATTCAAATTGGCTTGATGAGTACACTACTAAAGAATGCGAAAGTTTTCAAAGAGAAGATAACGATTTAAGTCCTATCCATAATGGCAAGATAATAATTGTAAACCGAACAGAGATGACATTGCTTCATATAGTCCATCAACAAGAAAATATTTGCTAATTTACGATCTCTTAATTAAGAAAAATAATCTTTTGTATCAGAAACGATTACAATCAACTGGTGAAAGTTATCAATTATTAGTTCTTAAAGTCTTGAGAAAAGAAGTAGTGACAAGATGTCATAATACTATGGACTCATTACATGTTGGTGTAAAACAATAAAGACAAAATAAAAAGCCGTTTACATTGGTACAAGATGTTGGGAATATTCAATCACATGTAGAAACTAAGTCTTGTTCTGTTTGCAATCGATTTAAAGCTTCGAAAATGAAACATAAAGCGTCTTTACAGAGTAACACTGTAGGTTATCCAATGTACATTGTTGTTATTGTTGTTATTTGTCCTTCAACCCATACCCGTCAAAATAAGCGATTTACATTATTTATCTCAGATCATTGTCACGGTAGGTATAGTGTCCGACTGAGATCGTGTTTTTTCGAGTGAATCGATCCACTTTTTTCGAGTGTAGATCAGGTTTTTGCGAGTGATATAACATGCGATTAGATCGATTTACTGCTATTTCGCGAGTATAACAGTTTTATTCGTGACTGATTATCATATTGCGAAAGCTATATAAATAAGAAGATGTGGTATGAGTGCCAATGAGACAACTCCCCATCCAAGTCACAACGTATAAAAAGTAAACAGCTATAGGTCAAAGTACGTCCTTCAACACGGAGTCTTGGCTCAAACCGAACAAGCTATGAAGGGCCCCAAAATGACAAGTATAAAACCATTCAAACAGGAAAACCAACGGTCTAATCTATATTAAAAACGAGAAACATGAAACACTTATGAACCACACCACCAAACGGCAATCACTGAACAACAGGCTCCTGACTTAGGACAGGTACATAGAAATGCAGCGGGTTTAAACATTTTAACAGGCAACAAACTTCACCCTAACCTGAAACAGTAGTGTAACATTACAACATAAAAAGTCACACTATAAAATATCAATTGAAATTAGCTTAACTCGATCAAAAAGACATATAAACAAAAACAAGTAAAAATACAATGAACGAATAAGTTTGATCTATGACACAATATGGATACAATATTATTAAAAGATGTTTGAACAATGTCAAAAAGACCCCTCTAACTAGGGACAAAATGCCGTTAAATGAAATAACGTACACAGGTAAATTTAAATATAATAATTTAGTTTTTAGGAGTACGGAAACATTTTTACAAAATAAATAAATATGTTGTTCACAGTACAAGTACAGAAGTGAAAATTTATCGTCATACTATATACTTATCAAAGGTGGTACATATTATAATAGTGAGACGAGATATAACACAAAATAAGTAAACATTGAATAAAGAAATGCATTACAAATTGTGTCAACAGGTCAAATTAATAAGAAACTACGATTTGAGAGTACTCGCAGGTACTGAAAGCTAGTTAAACGCCACAAACAATTAATAATAAAAAATCATGCATCAAAGATTAAAATCAATTAAAACACATCCCAGGGATTTAGTGTTTTAATGGAATGGACCGTCAAAGAAGGCATGACTCGTGCAATGTCAAAATAAAAGTATAGACAGGCAGTAGGATAGTTAGGATTTAACCTTATAATAAATATGTATCATGTAATACATAGATAAAGCAATCTCTAAATAGAAAATAAACGTGGATGCGTACTGATACCTCCCAAAAACCGTTCGAAAAGAATACAAATTTAGTTATATTTTAATTTGTTGATGACAAAATCGATGTTATTGCCAATGTAAACAATATTCAAAGATACATGTTTTGAGCACAAAAGACGCACAATTTTCTTGTAGTTATCCTACAATTCAGTGTTTTATATATTGTCCGTGTTTTTGCGAGAGCAACACTCAAAACGTCTGGGTTTTTTCAACAAATGGTCCGGATTTTTTTTTTTAAAGATGTGAATAAGAAAGAAGACATTCTTGAGCTTAAAACTGACTTTTTCTAGTTTGTAACTGTAATTTAGCGAAGGGCAATATTATATTTTTTTAATAAGTCCCAAAAACATATTACTATGTTGATCAAATTTAACCCTTTTCAATTTAATGATACAGTGTAACATTCTGTTTTGAAAACATTTTACCATAACTTTGCAATATTTCGATTTATAAGAAATCACTGGGTCCCTTTTAACACGGTCTTTAAGCCAGAGTACAGGGACTCATAATCTTTTCAATTTCATTTCATGCTACCTTTTTTTTTACAATCAATAATATTTTATGATTGATATATTTTACAATTACGAAAAAAAACTTAGGAAGAAAACACAGGAAAAGCAGTAACAAATCTGAAAAATTCAATATAAACCAAATATATAGAACTGTCAATGAAATAAACTTAAAGTCGCACGGAATAAAATGAATTAAAGGTAAAAGCATTTACCTTTATGTATGATTAGCGTGTGAAGATAAAGGAAACTTGAAAGGGTCGTATCTATCTATAAAATCGGATAAGCCATATTGACAAAACAGGTTCGGAAAGAGTGTAGTTAATAATTTTGTGTCAATAAAGATGAATAATATGAATGTATCTCTTTCTACTTAATGTGACACATACAGTGTTTGTTTAACTTCACCGGTAAATTTACACCTGAATAGGATATCATGAAAATGATAGCTGAAGTACGTATGTCAATGTTTTAAAGTCAATTGCTTTATTTCAAAAACAGATTGTCATTTATGAAAATTTGACCATCACAAATTAATGCGTCTTGTATAATAATATACTTCATGAATGTTTAAGGAGGTACAGAACACCTAAGGGAGTTAACTCTTTAAATATCAGTTGGACGTTTTAATCACATATTATTAGTAAGGATAAATCAAGCCTCTCAATGATAGAATTTAGTGTTTGTAAAAGTGCTATATATATATCTAATGAAATTAATCCTGTAAATTGTATGCTTCAAATTTCTTGTTTTTTTATATTTTTGTCAACAGGTCTAAATAAATAAATATTTTTAATTTTTTTTTTTTAATGTATGAAAGTTAAACACGTCAAATCTGTTTTAGTCAAAATCTTGGGTACCTTCTTAATTTGAATATAATCTCTGTTTTATTCATCAAAATTGTAATCGACTATCAGTGCATGTCATATGCGTTTACATATGTATTTCCTGATAAAGACACTGTTTTCTATTTTTTAAATCGCCATTACCTGGTTAAAGGTCAATACGGAATGGAGGGAGACACGTTTTGATTTTATATTTTGAGAATTCAAATGCTTTTAGTTTCCGCATGATCTAAAACTGGGTTCTTTCTTGGTGCGCTTGAAGTAATTTGTATGAATTGTTGCTCTTCAACTTCGTACTTTATTTGGCCTTTTAACTTATTTTGATTCGAGCGTCACTGATGAGTCTTTTGTAGACGAAACGCGCGTCTGGCGCAAATACAAAATGTCCATCCTGGTATCTATGATGAGTTTATTTTGTAGTGGTTTATTTTTAGAAGAATATGTTATTAAAAGTACATAGAACTTTTATAATGCACTTCCCTTCAAGTGAGGGTCAACAAATATCGCTTGACAGTAATTGTTTAACAAGTGTTTAAACCCTCTTTTAATTTTATACATATAAAATATCCCGATGCTATATGATAACAGTTAAGTTAAAACAAGGAAATGGTTGAACTATTCGTAATCTCGTAATCAGATACAGCATTTGAAACAAGAAACACAATGACATGCATAGCTAAATAGTCCTTGTATATGCTGTTGTCCTTTAAAGTTTGTTTAGCCACGCAACAGGATACCTGTTTGTCAACATTGAACTTATTTCAAACTGATTCATGGAAGGATTAACACCTCAGAGTGCACAACAATATCAAGTTCCAGTCTACATCTCATATTCATATTTCATATTGTGTCTACTAGTTGTGAATTTGTCTCTTCGAATTTCAAATGACAAACCACCTCCAAGTCTTTAACTTGTGATTACTAAAAAATCAGGTAAATATTTCTTTGGGACTTTAGAAGACTGTTTATTTTTATTTATACAGAGGTCTTTGAAGTATGTTGTATTATATGTGATTATAGAAGAAGGCATTTTCAGTATTGATTTAATATAAGTCGATATATCACCATTTAATCACAAGTGACAAGATTAACTTACTCAGCAATTTTTTACAATTGTATGTTTAAATGTCTAAAAAAAAAGAGGCCATTCACCAAAACTTATTTAAAAACCTATTGCATGTTGACTTTAAATACATTTCAAATAACATTGTTTTTACGCTATATTCTATAGCATTTAAAATAAGTGTGAAGTCGTAATTGCACATCGTTTCTTTTTCTGGTATATATTTCTGATTACCATGAATATTTTGAAGTATCTTCAGTAGTCAGAAGGCATGTAGAGTTTTGTATTTTTAACAGTTCAACAGGTTAGTTTGTGAAATGTACGTGTTGACATATAATATGTTTTTTGTATAATGGACTTTTTATAGAATGGTACGGAAAACATTGCATAATTCCTGAAATGTTACTTATGTACGGGTTTTTGTTATCTTCAAAGTAGTGCACACTTTAAAGGGCATTTTTGCTGAATGAACAAATGTATTAAATTATTCATAACATGGACAATTCTTATTTTGAATAATGAAATGTGTTTCTTTGCATTTGAACCCCAATTGTCCCCCTTTTTCTCTCAATTTGATTGCTATAAAGTCGTTTGTGGTTTCAAGTATAATTAGAACGAGAAGTAGGGTAATTATTTTTCTATTGCAAAATATTATTTATACTATATAAACAAAGAAGTACCATAAGTCTCAAACAATTGTTGCCATTATGTCAACAGAAAACGTCTCGAAATCAAACCAACTGAAGATCTCAAATCAACATAAACATTTTGAAACACATTAGGAAACGACCAAAGATAACTACTGACATAACTTGATAAATAGAAAAAAAAAAACCAGATTAACACGTATTTAAGTTGAATTGTTTTGTTTTCTCTTGTAAACCCCTAGTTTTAATCCCTAACAGTCGACTAACAAAGAATGCATATAGTAACATGTATTCCAAATCCATTAAGGGAACGTACATAACTCTTAAAAAGGCAAGAGATGACGAAAGCAAAAGCACAAATTAAACATTTGTAACTAATGATTTACCGTATTAAACAATGGTCGTAAGTATTGAAAAGAGACTAACATATCTAACCCCCAGCTAAAAAGTCATGCCGTCCGAGCACGAAATGTCTATTAATAAAGCTCATAGAAGTTCATGAGAAACGACCATGTGCTCTCCCTGGGGAACAATAAAGAATTTAAGGCAGAAAAAACAAGAGAAACTTTTTTTTAAATACTAAGATAAAGATTAGGAGATTGATGTTTATTCCAATTGGTCTTTAATACTAAAATGTGATCCTGAGCAACACAACCAAAACAATTCTGATATTTGAATATCATTTGAATTGTGCTATTTGCATTCTAAAATTTAAACAAAAATAAAACTAACTAATTTGTTTTATGCAAGTAATTAATTACTCTTAAAATAACTACTTTGCATATAAAAAAGTATAGGTTTACTAGCTGTGAAACAGAAAAAAAGAAGTGTGGCAACTGCAACAGATATTGGTACAACTATTTAATACTGATGTCACTGTAGTAAAACACCAACTACAAATTTAATGTTTGAACAATTTTATGTTCAACTGCATGTATATGCTATGTCGTTGCAAACGTCAAACACCCAGACTCCTACCCTCCCCAATCCTCAACCCCCAAACCCCACCAACCACCCCACCCCACCTCCTTAAGTCGTTATTGAAGCGGGTTAATGTATAGTTCCATAAGTAGCAACTGAAGCTATTGATCTTTACGAATCAGGATGTACAAACACAAACCCTTTTTTCGAGAGTATTTTGTTCTTTTGTAAGACTAGATATTGTTCTAGTGGAACGAGTCCGTGATTAATGGAATTGAAATCTACTGAAAAAATAGTACATTTTGGAACGAATATATCCATTAAAGAATCAAAAAGAGTGCAACAATTTATAAAGATCCTAAATGAAACTTTCAACGTGTTTCTTCCGCAGACATCTGGATCAGTTTTGTCAACATCAAGGCACAGACAGGCATGTTATTTTCCCATTTGGTGGTATTCCATTGCTAAATTTTAAAATGGTAACACGTTGAGGATAAATTTGATTGCAATTTACTAATTTTATTTCAGATCTCTAATTCATTTTTTTAATTAAAAAAAAACCAGTACTATCTGTATACTTTTATGATCGATATCAAGTAAAATTTATTATTTCTATTTATCAATGTGTTCTTACAGATTATCAAACTTATAATTTATTTTTACGGACAGAGTTTTTCCTATAATATCGTTAAAAACTTGCCTACATTTGAACATATGTCACACAATTTAATTTTGAAACATGTGAAAGGAAGAATATCATTACACGATTACTTTTCAATACAATTTATTTATAAATTTCCGAGAAAAAGAATTCTGACAATAGCATTTCTTAAATGGTTGGCATGTTGACCTTGTATACAATATCTTTTACAATTTAAATGATTTCGAATATATAATTCAGAGTTTTGTTCATGTTGACTAATAAAATTTGACAAGATTGTTAATACATAAAAGATGTCGTTCAAAAACAAATCCGTGAACACGTTATTTCGCGATGCGACGTATGTAGAGATGATTGATGTATTAATGTTTTCTTTGTTTTTTAAAGTTTATTTGTGAATCGTTGTCATTTCTATAATGCTTGTATCGAAAATTGATTATGTTATATTGTAAAGCAGTAAATAGTAGAAAAACAAAGAATTACTAATGTATGACGAAGTTTTAAATTGACTTACACCGACATGCAATGGACAATTGTTCGTGTTTATAAAGTTATATAACTCATTCGGTAGGTAATTCCGTATTTCAAAAAATGAACATATATAATCATGATGTAATAGATTTTTCATGAATTCAAAAGATATAAAGAAACTGTGGAGCCAACTCATTCAAACAAAGTTGACTTTCGATGGATTTGGTTATTTTGATATTTTTTTAAGTGCTTATACATGCTTGGATTTAAAGCATTAGGCTTCTAGAGGTAGGTAAATATGAAAAACCACTTCGGACTAAATTGTTAGTTGCCTATGTTATAACATATAATTGAAATATTTTTAATTATGTTCTACACATGGATTTGGTTCGGTATATAGTGAAGTGCTTGCAAACATTGTTTCATCCGCCATGTTCCGTATCTGTCTGTCACATAAAACTCATTAAAGATACCAAGTTTATAATTGTGTACACCAGACTTCGTTTCGGCTACATATCAGCCTTATCTGTATAGCTCGAATCAAAACAGTTGGATCCAGTGTGAGATTCCAATGCAAAAGATTTTTACAGTGTTGTTTTTATTTTGTCTACCCTCGTATTTATATCTTACTTAATTTGTACTAGTATCTTAGTACTGCATTTATTTTTAAACTTTTTTTGTTGACGTCTTTGTCGGATTTGTTTGTATGTTTGTTGGAATATTTTAAGTAAGTTTTGTTGTATGTCTGTGATGTAGCTTTTAGCTGCTGGGTCCAAATCATTGTCACATTAAAAAATTATGTCTGTTTGGGTTGCTTACTTAATGTTGTCAATATAATGGAACTATTTGAAAAATAAAATGATGGATAATAATTCGTATGCATATAGTTTTATATCGTTTCAGGAAATTATATGAAGAAGACCAAAGAAGCACAATTATGCTAGACGCTACAATAGATTAGAATGAGGAGGATAAACAAATTATTGTGGAATACAATTGTTATACTTTGTGTACTTGGTTCAAGTAAGAAATTAAACTAAGAAAACAAAACGTACAATTAATCATATTCATTTATTATAATTATCTGATTGTTAAATAGCTTTTATTGTTTTCGAGTCGTGTTGAATATTTAAACATTCGTCAAGATGTTAACATTTGTGCGATGTGTAATACACGATGGTTTGAAGTATAGATTCTGAGTATTGACGGTGTTTATCATCTAAATAACGTGTTATAGTATTCTTTTATTTGTCTTTTTGAATATTACTTTTACTGTTTAGTCTATTTTTGGTGATATCCATTGGCTCCAGTGGCTCGGTACTTATGCATCCCGTTATTATGTTATTGTGTAATGGTAAATTTTTGTATTCTTGTCTTTCATTTTTGCTTATGCGCTTTGTCTATATGCCTATTTGTGTTTCTTTGTTACATATTTGTTTGTTTTTATAGCGATTAAGATTATAACACAATGTTGACTGTTGTACCCCTATTTTGACATTTTTACCTATTATGTCTGTTTGTTTTGTTCACACATCGTTGTCAATACAATGGAATTTTATGCGACTGTCATACAAGTGAGAGGTTTAGGTAGCTATAAGACAAGGTTTAATCCACCAATTTCTACATAAGAAAATGCCTGTACCAAGTCAGGAATATGACAGTTGTTATCTATTAGTTTGATGTGTTTGAGCTTTTGATTTTGCCATTTGATTAGGGACTTTCCTTTTTGAATCTTCCTCGGAGTTCGGTATTTTTGTGATTTTACTTTTTTTTTATCAAGTTTGGAGACATTTAACAAATCGAGACATGGAATGTTTGATAGGTTTGATTAAATAAGCAGAAAAACAAGCGATGACAAAATCATTGCCGAAAGACAAAAGACAACACAATAGCCAAATAAAGGCAACATTAGTATACCGCTGTTCAATAGTCATAATTCTATTATGCAAAAATAAATTCGGGTAACAAACTAAACCTGAGGGAAACACATCAACTATAAGAGGAAAACAACGGAACAACAGAAATACTGAACTACAACAAAAGCAAACGCCAACATACATAGAAACAGACTGTATACTGTATATAACAATTGCAATATTCCTTACTTGGTTTTGGACATTTTAAGAAAAATTGTGGGTTGAGCCTGGTTTTATGGCTAGCCAAACCTCCCGCTTATATTGCAATGTTAAAAATACCGCTCAAATAACAACACTACTTGACAGGAATACAGTACAAACAAACGCAAGAACACTCAGCACAGAGAAATACATAAATAAATAATATTATAGTACATACCAACATGTAAACCGCATAATATAAACGAACACCTCACATGAATTTACGACAGCACACCAGAACACCACAAACGAAATAAACCGCGCGTCACATGAATGGATCAACATCAGAAACAGTGACGTATTTTTGTGACGTTTATATTATCACAGGTAAATTTCTAAAAATATAATAGACACGTACAAGAATATTAAATTGGGATTGAGTTTGTAATGGTGTTATTCTACGTATTTTCTAACAATGACAAGAATATTTAAATGGAATTGTGATTGTAATGGTGTTATTATTTGTATTTTCTAACCATGTCTGATTTTCTTCTAAATCAAAACTGTGTATAAAACAAACAAATCATGTGCATATAGTTGCTTTAAACTTAAAATCATATTAATGAAGTAGCTGATTTTCTATCTTAACTTTTACATACATATAGAGAATAGAAATAAAATAACTGTAATATAAGGCAAGATCATGTATGACTAAACAGTAAACACACATAAAAACAAACAACATAAAACAAAAACCCTGTAGATGAACCGCGAGTAACTCGACTATACTGACAAATAAGACATAATTTATGTGAAATGTACCGAAAATACAGAATTCAAACTACAACCGAAATAAACAGACAACAACTCAGCACAAAATGGCCCACCGGACCCACACGTATCAGAAAGTAAAAACAAAATGCCCGAAAGCGGGATATATAAATACCGAACCACGTCGTATCCAACAGCGACCATAAGACATAACAAAATATCCAACCGGACTTACAAAATAAACATCATAACTAAAATCATGAATGTTGGATATATAAATACAGAGACACGTCGTATAGCAGTGCGAGTTAACACTCAAACCAAAATTAAAGAATACAAAATAAATTTAAAAAAAAAAAGATCAGAAGATAATTTAATAACATTAACAGTATCATCTTGACACCTAATGTCTCTGCAGTGATGCGCGAGACAGAAATGTTTGATTTAAAGTCAAAATTCTAATACCAACGTTAAAGAGTTGAAAAAAAGGACCAAAAGTAAAGTAAAACCCGAACAATATCTTAAGCACTTAGCTGTTCGTTCAATTAGGACTTTTTTGTCAACAAAAAACAGCAACATCAATAAAGTGTAATTTAATAACCAGTGTCTCTCATACATGTACATCTAAAGAGTGGTATAGTCATTACATTAAATATGACCTCCTTACCTAACCTTCGAACACGACTTGTGTCTTTACTCTGAAAAGAATTGTATCATGCCAATTAAACTTCACATCACCATTTGTGTTTTTTTTTTTTTACAAAAGTTGTTATATGCGAATTGTTATTGTTAATCCTATCATACATCTATCTTACATTAATTAGTTTTCGACCTGGTCGACCGGATTGCATACTCAATATTTGCTTTTATGTAGTCAAATTTGAGGCGATGCTTGTCTTTTTTCCTTTTTGCCCACTTGGTATCTTTATCCTTTGAAAATAATATTTGTTCTTGTAGGTAGTCAAAATACTCTTCTGTTTTCTACTTCGGATGATATCAAAGAACTTAACCTCGACAATGGTAATGTAACTGTCCTCGCAAGTGGATTCCATTATGTGTTTTCAATGGATTATGATTACAAACATGGCTTTGTTTACTTAGCGAGATATTATAAGAACGACATATTAAGGTATGATCCAAACCATTCTACATTTTACAAAGTTCAGATATATAATATTCATATTCAATGCAAAGGTGGAAGAGTAAAAAGCAATAAATATTTTGTGTTTTAATTAAACATAAGTATATACCATGACAAATATAATTGGAATGTTCTATATATGAATATGATGTTGGCGTTTGTTTTTGTATCAGTTCAGTGTTTCTGTTGTTCCGTTGTTTTGCTCTTATAGTTGATGTGTTTCCCTTGGTTTTAGTTTGTAACCTGGATTTGTTTTTGCTTAATCGATTTATGACTATTGAACAGCAGTATCACTAGTAACCCGAATTTAACTTGAACGGGCAAAACGCATTAACGCTATTTAAATAAGATTAATCATCATTTGATAAAGATCGACAAAAATTAAAAATTAGTTGTAATTCATTTCAAACCATATCAAATTTTTTAATGCCAGTCAAATAGATTCCTTTTCGGTCAATCAAGTTAATTTCAGATGGTGGTAAGATGCGTCAAACCAATAGGCCACGCCCCGTTAAACTATTTCAAGCTGGCATTAATTAGTTTTAAACATTGTTGAGAATCGAGCTTTGTATAGGCAAATCACTCAAGCAAAACAACCTCGATGTATCTATCGTTTATTTGTTTCAAACTTTATCGACTTTAGTTAAATGCGTGTATACTTAGTAAAGTCACATGCTTCACAATTCAAACAAATGAATGAACAAAACACGTGACATACAAGGAATTTAAATAAAATCATTACAATATTGATGAACGGTTTAAAAATGCAAAACTTAGAATCTGTTGCAAATAAAATAGTTAGATGTATAACATAATTTTAATTTGCTTAAATGCAGTAGATCTCACATATTCGTTTCAAAATTGCTAAGTGCTATGAAAACTCGTGGCATGTAAGTAACGTGTGGTCCCTTGCAATTACTTACGAAACTTTATGTATTCCTGTATATTTACCGTTTCTCTTTTTTCTGTTTTACTATATTGTACTCGTAAATTCGGAAATAAAAGTAACTTCACAGAAATTATTCATTGTGTACATAATTTAAATCGATGTATCTTATATTTTCGGTAAACAACAAATATTCACTAGCTGTATATTGATATATGGAATAGCTTGTAATGAAAAACAATGTTTCGTTAAATAATAAAATTGATGAAGATAATGTTGACATTTGTTGAATTTGATAAACAGTTTGGTCTTGCTCAAAATTGTAAATGAAGTAACAGCTCAATGAACTTTTAAAACTGTGTTAAATTGTAATACCGGTCACTGGAGCAAAACGGGCGTTAATTGTGGAAGAGCAGCAAATATCAAACGAAAATATTGAAGCGTGGTTACGATTCTGTAAAGGGATTATCGTGCTGACATGCACCGTGACGTACAAAAATTCTTGCAATAAACCAACATGTATTCTATTTTTATGAGATCAATTTTAGTCTGCGATAACGATGAGTAGGTTTAAGTTAAACTACCTTGACTGACTCTTAGTCGGCATTCTCTTACGTCTTTTAATGCATTTCAAAAACTTATATTTACGTTTGGGCCATTTAATATAATTCTACCTACCAAATAAAATGAACATAAACATTGTTAAAAAACAAGAATGGAAAAGAAACAATTCTGCATTGTTGCTCTCATTTAATTTTATTAACTATATTTTAGCGGTAATTTCTAAATAAAAACTAATTGTCGTATAAATAAAATATTTCATCTAGGTGCTCTCGTTGAAGTCCGCGTTACATATTAAAATGAATCTGTTTTAAGGAATATGTACAAATAAATATTAAGTGGCAAGTAGTACCGATATGCATGTCTTCATAATACAATTCTCGCATTACCATTTCTTGCATTTTTTTTTTTTTTTTTTATATTTCGAAACTGTCTCTTTTGTGAATTTATTCAACAACAAACTTTTTTCATACAAGATTTGTTTTAGAACTGAATGTCGCATTTTGTTCTTATGTTGAAAAGAAACCAACAAATGTTTTGTTTTAAACGATCCTGACCTCTCCCCTCCCCGTCCCTCCCCTCTTCAACAAAAAGAAAGAAAGATTGGATTGGCATTGTCTAGTGTATAATTTTAAATAAAATGCTCCTGTATTTTTATGAGAATTAATTTAAAACACAATCTGGGACTTGTACAAGTTTATGCATCTATTAGTTCAGGCATATGCATACAGTAATGCATGTATACGCATGAGTTTCTCGCTACATTGAATACCCATCGGTGGCCTTCGGCTGTTGTCTGCTCTATGGTCGGGTTGTTGTCCTTTGACACATTCCCATTTCCATTCTCAATTTTAGTTATATTTTCCTTTACCAAATACCATGTACATATACATATATGAGGCTATGAAAGGATCATCATTTATGTGTAAATAAATGGGGTTTACAGAAATAAAGTAATGATATAAACACTTTAGATAACAGAATAAAGAGATGACATATAAAGAATAGATTAATTGGTTTATGGTTGCTTAACGCCCAGTGACAAATAGTCCATGTATGTTTAGGACGAATAAAATAGGCATAATAATAAAAATAGAGTGAAATGGTGAATTTTTAATGACATAGAAGTATTGAAACTATTATCTGACACTCTTCCCTATAACCAACTACACTCGCATATATACATCTCTAAATTAAATATATAATTTCGTTTACTGGTGACTCTCACCCCGGACATTAAGGTTTTGGACCAGCCCTGCTTCTTGTCATCTGTTTTAATATCCTTTTCATGATATTTTATATGAATATTGCTAAATACAAACAAAAAGAGTGCTAACTATTCTACAATTATCTACTTCTTCATTTCTTGTAAAGCTGTATGTTGGTTTGGAGACAGATAAAATTACCATTTGTTGCTTTATATTTCAGTGTATAAAATGTTTAATAATAATATATAGTGACATGTGCAATACGTTATATATAGTGTATATATCCTGGGACTATTATACTAACAGTATAGTAGTCCCAGATACAGACCTTCTAAAATTCTAACTGACCATTTTGCCGTGCGTTCATCGTGTATCGAGCGTGTATCGTGCGTGCACCAACCTTGCGCTCATTATTCACCATACCGTGTGTTTTCCGTGTAACGTGCGTGCATCGTTCATTCATAACCGTGTACCGTGCGCTCATCAATCATTCATTCTTAATTAACCGTGTTACGTGCGTGACCTCAGAATGTGTATTGCAGTCGCATTCCAATGCGAACTAACGATACTTTTATACATTCTGTTTGTTTTCAAACATTCTTTAGAGCAATAAGAATTAAACCAATTTTCTGATAACAGACAAACATGAACAGCAGTATTTTTACGACGTAAATTATCGATTTCAAAACTTGAATGTTTACATGTGTAATAAAATCAATCATGTCGATTTCAGCATGCATGTTAAGTGAATGTCAAATTCAGTTCAAAATTCTGAAGCGTAGGACAAATCGTACTCTTCTGTGTCAAATTGAACAATGTTTTAATATTTGTTTTACTGCTGAAATTAAATGAACTAGATAATTATTCATCTTGGGCGATGTATTATTGTTGATCATTCGAAATTCTTTTTGTGAACCCGTCTTCAGCTGAATGTGTGATTATAATATTACTACGCGAGCATCAAGGGATTTTAAATCGAAAATAAATGCAAAATGTGAGTTTTGTGTCTTTCAAAGCACAAACAATATACAGAATCAATTGCAGGATAAAGATAATAACTGTTTAGTGTCTTTATATCAGCTGTATTTGTACTCGGCTCGACAGGAGTAATAGCTCGCTAAAGCTCGCGTTACACCTGTTTCTTAGCCTCGTACAAATACAGCTGATATTTAAAGACACTAAACAGTTATTGTCTATATAATGATACATGTTCTACGTACAAAGAATAACATTCATGATGACATTTCTACAATAGAACAGCTAAAATTGAAATTTCTATTCAACTAAGCGAAATGGGAAACAAATATACTGTTGACCAATTGTTATTTGTTAAACATATTCTGTCAATTAAAAATAAAAGAGCTTTTGCAAGATTTAGATGAGGGTAGCTCCACTAAAATAGAAACTGGAAGGTATAAAGAAAAGAAGTCCACGAGATGACATGTTGTGGAGCTATACTATTGAAGATGAACTTCATGTCCTTTTAAAATGCTCATTATAGACATATCATGATACATTAAACTAAACATTTTAACTTATAAATATCAGATAGCAAAAATTCATATTTCTATTTAACAACGACAATGTTGCTGCAATAGTTGCCAAAACATCAACAATATTTTATTGAAAAGAAACGGCATTTTATTTCACTAGTTCTTAAAGAAAAAGATGCTTTATTTTCATTTAGTATATGGACACTGTAAATTTTAAATGTAAATGAGTAAAATGTGTTTATATTTATATATTGTGTCTCAAAAGTCTCTCATTTATCTTTTGAAAATTGGTGCATACAATGAAAATGTTTTAATGATTTGTTTATTTCTGTGAATCTCATTTTATGTTTGTATGTGGTGAGACTTTAATAAAATATTGAATCTAAAATATTTAGAAACTATAAACTTTACTTAAATTTATACTTGAGTCAGAAAATTAAAACCAAAAGAGTCAGAATTAAATTTTTAAGCTGACAAATGTTTTACCCTCAGCGGGCATTCAATACCATTGACATACTACAGCAAAATCGCGATATACATGTACATATATTTTGGACATCTTATCAGTAATTTCTCTAATGTTGAACTATGCTAGATTATAATTATTCGCTTATTTGGCAAATTCATATTCTACTAAGCTATTTTCAATCATTTAAGTTTTGATAAATACCATTACAAATAACATATTTGTCTCAGTTTCCTCAGTGAGGGTATTCCATTGAGAAAATATATACAATAAACAAGGTTGTCGGGTAAATGTGGATTACGGATTAAGATGTTAGATGTCAAACTTGAATTAACAAACTGAGGCGAATTGAACACGAATATGTATTTTCTCTTCAACAGTGTTTTTATTCTCTGTTCTTTATTTTCAGTTAAACTAAACTAAATAGTAGTAAATACGTTTTGACAAATTAAATAAAAACCTTCTAGGATTATTCTAAAAGAATGACGGATTTTATTTTGACCATGAGGGTATTTTTTGTTCCGTTACTGAGGATATTTTTTGTCCTTTATGAATCCATATGACAAATTTGACTCCAATAAGGATAAATTTTGTCTCATAGAAAAATCTGTAGTTTTTATCTAATAGATTTACTTTTCCATTTTTATCGGATATAATAGTTATTTTGAAAAATACAAACGATAATTATTCATTAAAGGTTCGTATGCATATATCAAGATCCAGCAACTTTTGACTAGTATAAAGGATTGCCTTTGTTTAATAGCTCAAAACGGTATTATTTGTTAAATGCTTTCCATTGCTTGAATAATGAAATGTATGTTTCAGAAATGTACACAAGTTCAATTTTAAGCTTTGACTCCTGGGGTAATGTCATTTACAGTAAAGACGAAAATCTACACATGTACATCCTTATAAAAGGAAGATGTGGTATGATTGCCAATGTTCATAATTATATCATAACTATTGTTCTCCCCTAATGATAAATCTATAATATATGCCACTGGACGTTAAACGATCAACTATTAATTCATCCATCTTATCCGTTTAGTTTTGTGATAATTTGCATATCAAATACATGAAACAACTGCAGATTTGCACTAAAGTCAGAAGGCCAAATGTATTGCACATATAAAATATTCATTCACAACCCTACGTTTTGATCCCCTCACAAAACAACACTTTATAAATTTCATGCATCCGTAACGCTTTTCTGAATTTACTTTCACAAGGAACGCTCAATACGGTAATATTTGAAAGCCAAAGAATGTATAAAATATAGATAGGAGTGTGGAGCTATAAGACCAATATAGGACCTACACATTCACAACATTATTTAAATAAAATTGAGAATGGAAATTGGGAATGTGTTAAAGAGACAACAACCCGACCATAGAACAGACAACAGCAGAAGGTCACCAATAGGTCTTCAGTGCAGCGAGAAATTCTCGCACCCGGAGGCGTCCTTCAGCTGGCCCCTAAACAAATATATATACTAGTTCAATGATAATAGACGTCATACTAAACTCCAAATAATACACAAGAAACAAATTAAAACTAATACAAGACTAACAAAGGCCAGAGGCTCCTGACTTGGGACAGGCGCAAAAATACGGCGGGTTAAACATGTTTTTGAGATCTCAACCTTCCCCTATACCTCAGCCAATGTAGAAAAGTAAACGCATAACAATACGCACATTATAATTCAGTTCAAGAGAAGTCCGAGTCCGATGTCAGAAGATTAACAAAAGAAAATAAACAAAATGACAATAATACATATATAACAAAAGACTACTAGCAGTTAACTGACATGCCAGCTCCAGACCTCAATTAAACTGATTGAAAGATTATGTCTTCATCATATGAATATCAGTATATATGTGTCTGTCCAAAGTCGTAGTTCAATGGTTTTCGTAACATCAATAATGATTATATTTGGGCTTTCTCGGTGGCAAGATTGCTTTGTTATATAAAGAAGGGCGTTAGTTTGCTCAATTGAATTGTTTCATATTTTTTTGTTCATGACGGGGCGGGGCCTTTAATAACCGACTTTACAGTTTCCGTATTTTTTTCATTATTGAAGGTCGTATAGATATAACTGCCAATATTCCTCTTGATTTGAACTTTTTTGAATAGTTGTCTCACTAGCAAATATATCACATTTTCTTATTTTTACATAAGCCTGCAATCCATCAATGGCCAGCTTAGTCAACTGTAGCTGAAACCTACGTTTCCTTAAAAAAAACTTTAAAAAAATCTGAATTTATAAACTGAAAATTTAAGAAATGTTTGTCATATATCGATATCTGTTCGTGACATATCCAACATATTGTAGCTATTAAGATGTGTAAACCCTTTAATAAACCTTATTTCTTTGGGCAATACCTACGAGAATTAAAGTTATTACTTTAATACAATAAAACCCATTATCAGAAAATCGGTATGAAAGTGTTTCCAATTATAAAGATCAATAAAAGAAGTGTGTATATATATATTCGAAACTAAAACATGATCGAATATATAACTGGTGGCTTTGGTTGTTATCTGCTCTTTTCGGGTTGTTGTCTCTTTAACATATTCCCATTTCCATTCTCAATTTTAAATAAACTAAAATATGATAAACAAATTGTTTTCAGATCAAAATACATTTAACAAGCGAGTGCGTTGATACAGGTTATACATGTATGCATGTATATACTTGTATGTCAGGTGAGAAGTGACACCAAGTAATATGTATACTAAAATGTTTATCGTCTTCCATTATACATGAGGGTGTGGGTTGGGGTTTATAGATTTGAAAAGTATTGACAAAAAAATAAAGAATACAGAAAATAACCAGACAAATATAAAGAAAAGAGAATGATGAGGTTATAGAATATATAGCATAAAAATGATCGGCAAAAGGTATAACGAATAGAAAAATTGCCTAAAATGACTGAATACAGAAATAATGAATCCCCATTCAGACCCTCATAATCTGACGTTGACATTTATATCTTAAGGGCAATCATGGCCATACGATACAGTTTTAAATGTACAATGATTTTTTTAAGAAAGTTCATATACAAATTAATTTTACAAAATTAATTTGAATATGTTATAAAATTATATCTTCATGTGATAGATTTAAAAGTTCGACATTTACTTAAAATTTTGGTTTCTTGGACATTTCTGTCCTTTGAACAGACATGTTAACTTTTTTGTTTCAAAAGATAAACATATGCGCATTTCGGTAAAGAGATTAGGAAAATCTTTGTTACAAAATTGGACTCTACATTTGTGAAACATTTCTTTGTCAAATTGAATGATTATTTTTGTAAATAGAAATTGATTTTAGAAAAAAACCGGCATTTTGTTGTATATTTATTTAATTGAAAAAAGTTGGTTATTTCTTCATAAAAGTTGGAACGATTAATCTTCATACAGTATCAAGCCAAAAGTCCTTTTAAAAGAGGGATCCATATGCTCGTTTTAAGCTAATGGTTAAATCTCGATAAAGTGCATCTTTTCCCGATATTTCAGCTTGACGTCGCCTTCAACAACGAGCAAAACCCAAACCGCATAATCATTTATGAAAGTTCCCAAAATTACAAATATAAATTCAAACAATTCAAACGAGAAAACTAACGGCCCGAATGATGTACAACACTAATAAAAATAATATACAACGACAACCACTGGTTACAGCAAAAAAGGGGTTCCAACCATATGTCCCAATTAAAAAGAATTTCAGGTCAAACAAACGGGAGTTCCTATCTACGGAACAATAACTGGATCCGCCACTGTACAGTCTCCTCATGCGTACGAGTAATAGTATACCTATAGGATTGTCTCAGATTATGGTGTTACAGAATGCTTTTAATTGTCTGTGAGTTTTTTTTTTTTTTTTTTTTTTTTTTTTTTATTCCATTTAGTCCTGCAATTTATTGAATGATTATTGAAATTATCATAGCAATTCTTTTAGTTTATCTAATTAAATATACAATTAATTTAATTTAGTTATTTGGATTTAATAACCTCAAATTAAAGGGTGCGAAAAGATATATTAATCTAACTGTTTCAAAGTTCAAATTGATCAATTATTGATTGAAGTTTATTTATTTTCTCGAGGAATAAACTGCATAGTATACAAATCCTTGTTCTAGTATAAATAGTAATAGTTTTCATCGGCGAAAAGATAGATACTTTTGTTGTGTTGGAAGAATCGTAAAGTGTTATTTTTCTAAATTTTATTGTTTACTCGGACATCGTAAAGTCTAAAATTGATTTTTTTACCATATTGGACTTCATATTGTGTATTGAATTGAAACATGAACGCGGACTTCGATGAATACACCTGGATTGAAAGTTGGCAAACGTTCCGACCAATCAAATTCATTTTAATATGTAACGCGGACTTCAACGAGAGCACCTAGATGAAACGACAATTAGTTTTTATTTAGAAATTACCGCTAAAATATAGTTAATAAAGTTATATGAGAGCAACAATCCTGAATTGTTTCTTTTCCATTCTTTTTTTTTTACAATGTTTATGTTCATTTTAATTTGGTAGGTAGAATTATATTAAATGCCCCAAACGTAAATATAAGTTTTTGAAATTCATTAAAAGACGTAAGAGAATGCCGACTAAGAGCCAGTCAAGGTAGTTTAACTTAAACCTATCCATCGTTATCGCAGACTAAGATTTATCTCATATAAACAGAATACATGTTAATTAATTGCAAGAATTTGTGTACGTCACGGTGCATGACAGCACGATAATCCCTTTACAGAATCGTAACCACGCTTCAATATTTTCGTTTGATATTTGCTGCTCTTCCACAATTAATGCCCGTTTTGCTCCAGTGACCGGTATTACAATTTAACACAGTTTTAAGAGTTCATTGAGCTGTTACTTCATTTACAATTTTGAGCAAGACAAAACTGTTTATCAAATTCAACAAATGTCAACATCATCTTCATCAAATTTTATTATTTAACAAAACATTGTTTTTCATTACAAGCTATTCCATATATCAATATACAGCTAGTGAATATTTGTTGTTTACCGAAAATATAAGATACATCGATTTAAATTATGTACACAATGAATAATTTCTGTGAAGTTACTTTTATTTCCGAATTTACGAGTACAATATAGTAAAACAGAAAAAGAGAAACGGTAAATATACAGGAATACATAAAGTTTCGTATGTAATTGCAAGAGACCACACGTTACTTACATGCCACGAGTTTTCATAGCACTTAGCAATTTTTGAAACGAATATGTGAGATAAAGATCTACTGCATTTAAGCAAATTAAAATTATGTTATACATCTAACTATTTTATTTGCAACAGATTCACAAGTTTTGCATTTTTTATACCGTGCATCAATATTTTAATGTTTTTATTTAAATTCCTTGTATGTCACGTGTTTTGTTCATTCATTTGTTTAAATTGTGAAGCATGTGACTTTACGAAGAATACACGCATTTAACTAAAGTCGATAAAGTTTGAAACAAATAAACGATAGATACATCGAGGTTGTTTTGCTTGAGTGATTTACCTTTACAAAGTTCGGGTCTCAACAATGTTTAAAACGAATTAATGCCAGCTTGAAATAGTTTAACGGGGCGTGGCCTATTGGTTTGACGCATCTTACCACCATCTGAAATTAACTTGATTGACCGCAAATGAATATATTTGACTGGCATTAAAAAAATTGATATGGTTTGAAATGAATTAAAACTAATTTTTAATTTTGTCGATCTTTATCAAATGATGATTAATCTTATTCAAATAGCGTTAATGCGTTTTGTCCGTTCAAGTTAAATTCGGGTTACTAGTGTATACTACTGTGGCCTTTATTCGTCTTATATTTAGGTTGAAAGATATCCCGGATACATTTAACATACGTATTCCGAACTACCCCGACAAATAATAGTTTCGGTTTGTGGGACAGGTTTCATAAAAAAGGAGGCGAAAAATACTAAAGGCACAATCAATCTCATAAGTCGAAAACAAACTGACAATGCCTAGGGAAAAACGAAAAACGAAGAAAAGACAAACAACAGTACCCAAACGCAACACAGAAAACTAAAGACTGAGCAACACGAATCCCACCAAAAACCGTGGGTAATCTCAGGTGCTGCGGAAGGGTAAGCAGACCCTGCAGCACATGTGGTGAAAAATGCACACAAGCCTTGCTGTTAAGATACACTTTGTAACTTCTAGTCCATAAAAAAAGTTTCAGGGATGTCAATACAAAATCTGATACATAGGATGTAAATATGGTATATAACATTATATAAAATTGATTTTTTGCAAGAATATTATTTTTAGGAAAACCAGGAAAAACAATTATTGGTTTAACAACGAATTGTTTTGGTGTTTCTTGTCTAATTGTTTAAAGATTTCAGCAATTAATTTGTGAATTTCAACAAAGTCAGCTGTTGAAAAAGTCCAATACATTTCACCTAAACGTCAATTGTATTTGTGCATTTCAACAGATTTAATTATACCGTTGTTGAAAATATAACTCTGGAGACAGTTACAGTAACTGAACATTACCCAGTAGGGGTGGCTGTTGACCCAATAAACTACCATGTATATTGGACAGAAACGTTTTCATCATCAAGACGAATCAGAAGGTGTAATTTTGACGGAACGAATCCAGTACCTATTTTAGATGATGAATCTCCATGGACTATATCACTAGATTTGATCAATAGGTTTGTGTCTTCTTCATACTGATTAAGTATTTCTGCACAACTCACAATTAAAATGGATTTGTTTGCACCTGTCCTAAGTCAGGAATCTGATGTTTAGTAGTTGTCGTTTGTTGATGTGGTTCATAAGTGTTTCTCGTTTCTCGTTTTATATAGATTAGACCGTTGGTTTTCCCGTTTGAATAGTTTTACACTGGTAATTTTGGGGCCCTTTATAGCTTACTGTTCGGTGTGAGCCAAGGCTCCGTGTTGAAGACCGTACTTTGACCTATAATGGTTTACTTTTATAAATTTTGACTTGGATGGAGAGTTGTCTCATTGGCACTCATATCATATCTTCTTGTATCTAAGATGAAGAAATGACTATATACCAGGGTAGATATATAAAAGAAAAGTCCTGACTTTTGCGATAGTCAAGAGAGCGGAAATTAACCTTGAGTCATTTAAAGAAATAACCATGAAAAAGACAAAGTCTTGTTGTTTTTATGCATGTTTTAAAAAATAGTTTATCAAAACTTCCAATGAAAAAATAACAGTGTGTACAACATGTACAATATTTAAAATTATTGTTCAAGACAGAGTTCCACCATAATTATGTTAGTCCACAATGAACGGGTATAATTTTCTTTTAACACAATTAGTTGGCAAAGCATAAATTTAAAAACGGAAAAAGACATAAAGTATTTTGTCTATACACTTGGTTTGACACTGAAGAATTCGTATTGACCTGAAACACTGAGGTCATGTGTAGTTGCCTTGTTTACGTCATTATTTTGTATTTCTAATCAAACATTTTCAATGTTTGTAGGTGGATATATTTTGGAACAGTTATTGGCACAATAGGAAGATTGAAAATGAACGGAACTAATCAGGAAAATATTATATCACATGGAATCGGTTATATCAGTGATTTGAGTATTGGTATACTTACAAGTTCATTTATTATATCGAAATTTACAATTTCCACAAACGGTTGATTATTTCTATAATTAACCTATGTTTCTCTTTGATTAGTCTTCATTGGTCAAATTTCAGTTTTGATTTAAAATTTGTCTTGTTCCATTTGTATTTGATATTGTGACATAATGTTAAAAGGCGACCTACGATTTCACATCAAAAGTATATCGTGTAAAAAAAATCCGGAAAAAATAATCTCAGCAACATATTATCTAGTGCGAAACGTGATTTATCTAACGACTGGGAAATTAATTTTGAATATCGTAATCTCAATATGATATAGGGCTCCTAATTTTGTCTTCATTAGCCTTATTAGTTAAACTTTATCAGTATAGATGAAAGCCCAAATCATTTATGAACGTAAAAAACACTGAAAATATAATATTCCCAAAAATGTGTTAAGGTCATATATATGCCTCGGGGTAGAAAACTGGAAAAGTTCTGAAGACTTTTATGCTTAAATGAAATTAAACTTGCAAACGTATAACGTATCAATCATATAGCTTGCGGTCATAAATATTTCGAGCACGATTCTCGTATTCAGACTCAGAAATGAAATAATCAAAATACAGGATTTGGTCTTTCGAGCACACATTTTGTACTCCCAGTTTCAAGTAAAGTTTTATGACCGAGACCACAGGAGTGCATAGTGTTTTGCTTTTGATAATCTCGGTGATGAAACGACAATCAGCAGTGGTATAGACACATTCTTTTTGCACTCTCAAGACTGGCGTTTAAAACTTAGAGGTGAAATTTATTTAAGTGTAATTGGACACGTATTAGGGATTGTCTGTAAAAATGTTTTAGGACCGTTGTCATATCACAAACAAAGATCGTTTAAAAAACTCATCAAAGACACCAATTTTATAATCTCGTACGCTAGACGCGCGTACCGTCTACATTAGAATCATCAGTGGCGCTCACATCTGAAAGGTCTTTTGAAGAGCATTAAAACCAAATATTCCGAAAAGTTAGAGTGTTTAAGTCTCCTTTGAGATTGGTGTTCTCACAAATGATTTTAGAATTAGGCCTCCTCAAAACACTTGTCATGTGAACTGACATTACTATCATATATTTACATCATTAAATGTATCGTGCTTTATAACAGATATGAAGAAAAGATACATTATTGTATATTTCTGAGCTGTAATGTTTATATTCTTAAGTCATATGCAGAACGACCGATATACTTTTATCCCAATTGGATTTCCAAGACTTGAACGTTGTCTTACTAGTCTCGCCTTAATTGAACTACTCGCAATAACAGATCTCACTGAGCCAGCTTTCATGTCACAAAAGGAAAACAATGCAATAGCATGGTTATATCATTTAAGTTAAAGACAAAAGACAAAAGCCTAACGTATTTTTAGAGGTCAACTTTAGAATAATTACCATCATTATAAAATGACGTATGTGAAGATTTTTCATAGTTTTTATCATTTTTGCAGATACGAATTTAGATTATATCTACTGGATTGAATACGACACTGGTGATTTGAAATCAGTCGACATTAATAGTTATAATGTTAGCTATGTGTATAATGGAAATTCAAGTAACACTGAACACGGCATCGACAATGACGATAACTACATTTATTTTTCGAATTTTCATCAACTACTTAGGATAGACAAATTGCACAAGAAAGAGCCAAACATCCTATTATCAGAAACAGAAACCATTTATAGCGTGCTTATGTACAAAACAAAAGGTATACATTCTAATGTAAATCTAAAAAAAAAAGATCATTTGATCCCACACAGTTCAAATAATATAGCTTTTAAAAAATTAGCCTGCGATAGTTTTAAACTATAATAAAATGTAACAGCATTTATGAAATGAATAACCAAATATTTCAAAATATCACATGAATAGCAACTAATCAATATAATGTATCTCCTGTTAATGGCATTACAATATGGTTGAGTGGAGATAAATCTACCGTTTCCACACAGATCTTTTAAAATTGCACAATCATTCATTATATGATAACGATTATATACTATACAAAACAGGGTTTTCAACATTTTCATTGCAATTAACAATGGTCAAACTTTGATGGCTCAAAGTGATAAAAAAAACAGCATTCCTGATGTAAATGATGTTGAATTGATGAAATAAGATACTAAAAAGTAAAAAAACAAAAATTTGGGGGTACAAACGTGCCCCTTCAACTTTTTTGTCGATTTTTTGCGAGGGAAAAGTTAGCTTCTTTTCATATGTAATCAATTATGCCATCAAATTCACCATGTCGTAACTTTTGTGCGTTCAACTAGACCAACAGCGAAATATCTAGCATTTGATCAACATTATTGTAGTTCTTTGGAATACACAAATAATTGAAAATTAAGGAAACACAAATTTGAAAGGTTAATCCAGATTTTCTTTTTCTTTACTTTCGTTAAGGAGTAGTGTTGTTGATTTTTTAATTCAGTAGTAAAGGATTTCAAATCAGTATTGCTATTCAATTTTCACTAAAACAAAAATTCATTAAAAACATAACCTATACATAAACCGACATTTCATGAGAAATCAGTTACTGAAAGTGAAATCTATGACAAGATATTTTAATCATCGTTATTGATTATATCATTCAATCTCAAACTCGTTTTGTTATTTTTTAAGAAATATACTATGGAAAGTCATATTGTTTGTTTTTCAATCATTAATTTTTAGATATTTAGCATGTTTAGTACAAATTTCAATGTCATTCGTTTGTGCATTTCTGTCCATCCTTCCCCAAGGTATTTGGATAACATAAAAACGGTCTATATCATTTGTTTTGCAATTAATTTTACAAAGTTCAGAATAGAAATTAACATGAAATTACTATTGTATCTGATAAACCAGATCCATGAACGTTTTTAAATATCTGCTAGACATAAAAGTCTAGCAATAACAGTCATTGAAGGTTAAAAGTTTAGACGTTACTTCTGTTTTCCGTTTCTCATTAATGCTGTAATAAATAATGTATGATTAAAAAAAACCATATCGTGATAATAGTTTGATGTAAATACATATGATCGTGAATTCAGTCTAACCAATCGTGTATAGCTACAACTGCATACTCTTCCGCTTCTAAAACATACAGATGTATAGATGTACATAACAATAAAAACATTGACTAAAAAGTATACAATGGGAAACTATCAAAATGTTCAATGACAACAAATATTTAGGTGACACAAACTATCATAGAATAAATTATTAAATTATGTGGGAAGGATAATATAAACGCTTACCAAGAATGAATCAGTAAATAAACAGTGTCATAGATTTTAACGAACGTAATCAATGCATCACTGGGAAATTATTGTGTCAGGGATTTCGATACCATAAATTACTTAAAACTTTTACTAAATTCTTTCATAGATACAAAGATTTGATTAGTAAATTTGGCTGTACCTGTAGAAAACTTATTAAAATGGTATTTCACATCCTAAATTTTACGGTAATATTGTACTTAAAGCGAGGAAATCACTATGTGATCCGTGTAAACTCATCGAACCTTTAAAAAACTTATAAGTAAAGGTTATCGTACCAATATTGTAATTAGATCTCTGAATATAGTTTACATTGGCACTAATATCGATTTTGTCATTAGCAAATTAAAACATAACTAAGTTGTATCTTCTTTTGAGGCGGGATGTTTAGAGACACACACACGTTAATTTTTATCTCTTAAGAAGTAGCTCCTCACTATCCTACTACCTGTCGATACATTTATTTTGGCATTGCACAAGTCATGTCTTCTCTGACTGTTCATGACGTTAAAATACTAAATCCCTGGGATGTGTTTTAGTTGATTTTAGTCTCTGATGCATGATTTTTATCATTAATTGTTTTTGGCTTTTAACTAGCTGTCAGTAACTGCGAGTACTCTCAAATCTTACTTTCTTGTTAATTCGACCTGTTGATACTATTTTTAATACTTTTTGTTATTTTATATTAATATTGATCTTGTCTGTATACCAGCTTTGATTATTTGGAATATCTACTAATTTTCACTTCTTCGTACTACATTTGTATTAACATCAAGATTATTCTCCTTTAATCTGTACAGGAAGTTTTATTGTTGATATTTACCCTTGTGTATCTAGTGTTAAATTAGGTATTTATATGACAGACCTTTCTTGGTATTCCTAATTATTGGAAGATTTTATATAGACAGAAAAGTATACCTAAAACGACAAAGTTATTTTCATTTACCTGTATATATTATGAAAACCGGTTTTTCAAAAGTGATTATTTTCTAAGGGTTTAATATTTCGCGGTAGTGTTTTGCCATGGCTTTATTTGGACTTGTTTGTTTGCTTTTGGCCTTGAATGTTTGTCCCTAATATTTTATTAACTATGTATTTACTTTCAGGTATCACAGATCGAATTTATTCGTTCATAGTGTGTTAATTTACGTTTTGATTGAGTTAAGCCTTCCAATTGATGTTTTATCGTGTGTTTTCTATGTTGTGATGTTATACTATTGTTTCAGAAAAAGGAGAAGGTTTGGTACCATTAAAACGTTTAATCCCGCTGCAAATGTTTGCACCTGTCCTAAGTCAGGAATCTGATGTACAGTAGTTGTCGTGTGTTTATGTAATTTATACGTGTTTCTCGTTTCTCGTTTTTATATATACTAGACCGTTGGTTTTACCGTTTGAATGGTTTTACACTAGTACTTTTGGGGCCCTTTATAGCTTGTTGTTCGGTGTGAGCCAAGGCTCCGTGTTGAAGGCCGTACATTGACCTATAATGGTTTACTTTTATAAATTGTTATTTGGATGGAGAGTTGTCTCATTGGCACTCACACCACATCTTCCTATATCTATGTATTCTCTATATATAAATTTTCTTTAATATTTTCCTACAGGTATTCCAATTGTTACAATTACAAATGCAGTATATAACAGGACGTATAGAAACAATGTGACTCTCGAATGCATGATTGATTCTTCTCCAAACCACACTCATGTATACTGGCAACATTTGTATAATGAAACAGTATTAAATATAACATCCGATAGTCCCGGTGTGTATGGCTCAACGGTGATAGACCCGTCATTGACAATACTGCAGGTTACTTCAGAAGATTCCGGACACTACATATGTTTTGCTGTTAATACTGTTGGAACTGGAAAAAGCGAACCAACCACTTTGACCGTATTAGGAGGTGTGCATTTCTTTAAATTTTATACAGATATTAATAATTACAGATTGATATTTTACACCCGTGCATACTGTAAAATACAGTGTTTAATCCGATCCTTGTGGTCAATTCTTAGATACGATTATGTACTAGTCATCACAGCAAACAAATATCACTGTTTTTCATATTGACCCTTGATTACAAACACACGTCATTAATGTTAACATTTAACATTTAAATATTCTACGAGAAGACCTCATCTATAAATCATACGTATATGTATAGATATGGCAACCTGAATACAGTCTTTCGTAATGCGTAATGCTTCAACTGCATTTCTAAATTTTTAACGGTGTACATGTTATACCTCCTGCAAATGTTTTAGCTTCTCAAACATATATCCATGTACGCAACAGTAGCAGGAGGCAAAGATAGTAAAAAATGAAAAACAAGGACAGTGTGTATGAACACAAATACTATTGCACTATGATAATTGATATAATTAGAAGTGAAATTATGTGGGAGGGATAATAAAAATGTTTACCAATTATTGATCTGTAGATAAACATTGTATAATCTCTCTGCATAAACTATCTTTCGCTTTTTTCTTCCTACAGATATTCCAACTGTAACAATTAAAAATGCAGTATATAACACAACGTATGGATACAATGTGACTCTAGAATGCATGATCGATTCTTCTCCAAACCACACCTATGTATACTGGCAACATATATATAATGAAACAGTATTAAATATAACATCCGATAGTCCAGGTGTGTATGGCTCAACGGTGACTGACCCGTCATTGACTATACTGCAGGTTACTTCAGAGGATTCCGGACACTACATTTGTTTTGCTGTTAATATTGTTGGAACAGGAAAGAGTGAACCAACGAGTTTAACCGTCTTAGGAGGTATGAATATCTTTACTTTCATAGAACCGACTAATAGTTTGAATGACGTTTGAAAATGTCATTTAAATGCAATCTTAATTTTAGGGTACTAAAGTCGGAGGCAGTCACATATTTGAAGAAGAAAAACAATCGGATTCAGATAAACACCAATCGGAGTAAAACCAAGATTACCGATAATTAAGAATGAACCGTTTAATCTTTGTCGCACGTTCTAACTATTTTTTCAATAAAAAAATCTAGTGTTGAAAGTATATTATATACAGTGCTTACACTTTATATTTTCATTTTATACAGATAATAGGAAATTTGAAAGTGATATTTTACACCTGTCCATACAAAAAACCAGTGTATTCATCTGATCCTTGTGGTCAATTTCACAGCTAACAGATACCACTGTTTTCATTTTGATCCTTGATTCCAGACACACGTGATTAATGTTAACATTAAGCATTCAAATTTTGAAGGAGAAGACATCACCTATACATCATACGTAAATGTATAGCTATGACAACCTGAATACATTCTTACGTAATGCGTAATGCTTCAACAGCATTTCTAAATTTTAACGGTGTACATGTTTTACCTTCTGCAAATTGTCAACATTTTCAAAAATATATCCATGTATGCACCAGTAACAAGAGGAAGGCAAAGATGGTAAAGAATGCAAAGCGAGGAAAGTATGTTTCGAAAAAAAATACTTGAGCTGCACAATATATTATATAATTAGAAGTGAAATTATGTGGGAGTGATAATTAAATGTCTACCAAGTATTGATCAGTAGATGAACATTGTGTAATCTGTATGCATAAACTATCTTTCGCTTTTTCTTCCTACAGATATTCCAACTGTAACAATTAAAAATGCAGTATATAACACCACGTATGGATACAATGTGACTCTAGAATGCATGATCGATTCTTCTCCAAGCCACACCCATGTATACTGGCAACATATATATAATGAAACAGTATTAAATATAACATCCGATAGTCGCAGTGTGTATGGCTCAATGGTGACTGACCCGTCATTGACTATACTGCAGGTAACTTCAGAGGATTCAGGACACTACATATGCTTTGCTGTTAATATTGTTGGAACAGGAAAGAGCGAACCAACGAGTTTAACAGTATTAGGAGGTATGAATTTATTCACTTTCATAGATCCCCCTAATAGTTTGAATGACGTTTGAAAATGTCAATTAAATGCATCCTAATGTTAGGGTACTAAAGTCAGCCAAAGTCATATATTTGAAGAAAAAAACCATCGGATTCAAATAAACACCAATCGGAAGTGTTGAAAGTATATCTTTTACCGTGTCTACACTTTATATTTACATTTGATACAGATAATAGGAAATTTGAGAGTGATATTTTACACCCGTGTATACTATAAAAAATCAGTGTATTCATCTGATCCTTGTGGTCAATTTGTATGTATGATTAGGTATCAGTCATCACAGCAAACAAATATTTCATTTTGATCCTTGATTCCAAGCACACGTGATTAATGTTAACATTTACATGTTAAACGAGAAGACATCACCTATACGTCACACGTATTTGTATAGCCATGACAACCTGCACACAGTCTTACTTAATGCGTAATGCTTCAAAAGCAGTTTTAAATTTTTAACGGTGTACATGTTGTACTTTCTGCACAGTTTATAAATTTTAAAAAATATATCCATGTACGCATTAGTAACAAGAGGCAAAGATAGTAACGAATGCAAAGCGAGGAAAGTGTGTATTAAAAAATATACTTGAGCTGCACGATATATCATATAATTACAAGTGAAATTATGTGGGAGGGAAAATAAAAATGTCTACCAAGTATTGATCTGTAGATGAACATTGTGTTATCTCTCTGCATAATGTATCTTTCGCTTTTTCTTCCTGCAGATATTCCAACTGTAACAATTAAAAATGCAGTATATAACACAACGTATGGATACAATGTGACTCTAGAATGCATGATCGATTCTTCTCCAAACCACACACATGTATACTGGCAACATATATATAATGAAACAGTATTTAATATAACATCCGATAGTCGCGGTGTGTATGGCTCAACGGTGACTGACCCGTCATTGACTATACTGCAGGTTACTTCAGAGGATTCCGGACACTACATATGCTTTGCTGTTAATATTGTTGGAACAGGAAAGAGCGAACCAACGAGTTTAACCATATTAGGAGGTATGAATATCTTTACTTTCATAGAACCGACTAAGAATTTGAATGACGTTTGAAAATGTCATTTAAATGCAATCCTAATTTTAGGGTACTCAAGTCAGTCGAAGTCGTAGAATTGAAAAGAACAATCGGATTCAAAAACACCTATCGGAGTTAAACCAAGATTATCGAAATTTCAGTATGAACCGTTTAATCGTTGCCTCAAGTTTTAATTAATTTTATCAATAAAAAAACTCCAGTGTTGAAAGTATATTGTTTACAGTGTCTACACTTTAAATTTACATTTTATACAGATACCAGGATATTTGAGAGTGATATTTTACACCCATGCATTCTATCAAAATCAATGTATTCATCTGATCCTTGTAGTCAGATTCTATGTATGATTATGTACCAGTCATCACAGCAAACAGATATCACTGATTTTCATTTTGATCCTTGATTTCAAACACACGTGATTAATGTTAACATTTAACTTTTAAATGTTAAACGAGAAGACATCACTTATACATCATACGTATATGTATAGCAATGACAACCTGAATAGAGTCTTACGTAATGCGTAATGCTTGAACTGCATTTCTAAGTTTTTAATGGTGTACTTGTTGCACCTTCTGCACAGTGTCCACATTTTCAAAAATATATCCATGTACGCATTAGTAACAAGAGGCAAAGACAGTAAAGAATGCAACGCAAGGAAAGTGTGTATTAAAAAACATACTTGAGCTGCACCATATATCATATAATTAGAAGTGAAATTATGTGGGAGGGATAATAAAATGTCTACCAATATTGTTCAGTAGATAAACATTGTGTAAACTGTATGCATAAACTATTTTTCGCTTTTTCTTCCTACAGATATTCTAACTGTAACAATTAAAATGCAGTATATAACACAACGTATGGATACAATGTGACTCTATAATGCATGATCGATTCTTCTCCAAACCACACCCATGTATACTGGCAACATATATATAATGAAACAGTATTTAATATAACATGTCATTTAAATGCAATCCTAATTTAGGGTACTCAAGTCAGTCGAAGTCGTAGAATTGAAAAGAATAGTCGGATTCCAAAATAACCTATCGGAGTTAAACCAAGATTATTGAAATTTCAGTATGAACCGTTTAATCGTTGCCTCAAGTTTTAATTAATTATTAATTTTATCAATAAAAAACACCAGTGTTGAAAGTATACTGTTTACAGTGTCTACACTTTAAATTTACATTTTATACAGATACCAGGAAATTTGAGAGTGATATTTTACACCCATGCATTCTATCAAAATCAGTGTATTCATCTGATCCTTGTGGTCAGATTCTATGTATGATTATGTACCAGTCATCACAGCAAACAGATATCACTGGTTTTCATTTTGATCCTTGATTCCAAACACACGTGATTAATGTTAACATTTAACATTTAAATGTTAAACGAGAAGACATCACCTATACATCATACGTATATGTATAGCCATGACAACCTGAATACAGTCTTACGTAATGCGTAATTCTTTAACTGCATTTCTAAATTTTTAACGGTGTACATGTTGTACCTTCTGCGCAGTGTCCACATTTTCAAAAATATATCCATGTACGCATTAGTAACAAGAGGCAAAGATAGTAAAGAATGCAAAGCAAAGAAAGTATTTATTAAAATAATATACTTGAGCTGCACGATATATCATATAATTAGAAGTGAAATTATATGGGAGGAAAATAAAATGTCTACCAAGTATTGATCTGTAGATAAACATTGAGTAATCTCTCTGCATCAACCATCTTTCGCTTTTTCTTCCTGCAGATATTCCAACTGTAACAATTAAAATGCAGTATATAACACAACGTATGGATACAATGTGACTCTAGAATGCATGATCGATTCTTCTCAAACCACACCCATGTATATTGGCAACATATATATAATGAAACAGTATTAAATATAACATCCGATAGTCCAGGTGTGTATGGCTCAACGGTGACTGACCCGTCATTGACTATACTGCAGGTTACTTCAGAGGATACCGGACACTACATATGCTTTGCTGTTAATATTGTTGGAACAGGAAAGAGCGAACCAACGAGTTTAACCATATTAGGAGGTATGAATATCTTTACTTTCATAGAACCTACTAAGAATGACGTTTGAAAATGTCATTTAAATGCAATCCTAATTTTAGGGTACTCAAGTCTGTCGAAGTCGTAGAATTGAAAAGAACAATCGGATTCAAAAACACCTATCGGAGTTAAACCAAGATTATCGAAATTTCAGTATGAACCATTTAATCGTTGCCTCAAGTTTTAATTAATTTTATCAATAAAAACTCCAGTGTTGAAAGTATATTGTTTACAGTGTCTATACTTTAAATTTACATTTTATACAGATATAAGTAAAATTTAAGAGTGATATTTTACACCCGTGCATTCTATCAAAATCAGTGTATTCATCGGATCCTTGTGGTCAGATTCTATGTATGATTATGTACCAGTCATCACAGCAAACAGATATCACTGGTTTTCATTTTGATCCTTGATTCCAAACACACCTGATTAATGTTAACATTTAACATTTAAATGTTAAACGAGAAGACATCACCTATACATCATACGTATATGTATAGCCATAACAACTTGAATACAGTCAGTATATATGTTGTACCTTCTGCATAGTGTCCACATTTTCAAAAATATATCCATGTACGCATTAGTAACAAGAGGCAAAGATAGTAAAGAATGCAAAGCGAGGAAAGTGTGTATTAAAAAATATACTTGAGCTGCACCATATATCATATAATTAGAAGTGAAATTATGTGGGAGGGATAATAAAAATGTCTACCAAGTATTGATCTGTAGATGAACATTGTGTTATCTCTCTGCATAAAGTATCTTTCGCTTTTTCTTCCTGCAGATATTCCAACTGTAACAATTAAAATGCAGTATATAACACAACGTATGGATACAATGTGACTCTAGAATGCATGATCGATTCTTCTCAAACCACACCCATGTATATTGGCAACATAGATATAATGAAACAGTATCAAATATAACATCCGATAGTCGCGGTGTGTATGGCTCAATGGTGACTAACCCGTCATTGACTATACTGCAGGTTACTTCAGAGGATTCCGGACACTACATTTGTTTTGCTGTTAATATTGTTGGAACAGGAAAGAGCGAACCAACGAGTTTAACCATATTAGGAGGTATGAATATCTTTACTTTCATAGAACCGACTAAGAATTTGAATAACGTTGGAAAATGTCAATTAAATGCATCCTAATTTTAGGGTTCTAAAGTCAATCCAAGTCATATATTTGAAGAAAAAACCAATCGTATTTCAAACAAAAACCAAACGGAGTAAAACCAAGATTATCGAAAATTCAGTATGAACCGTTTAAGTCTTTGTCTCAAGTTTTAGTTAATTTTATCAATAAGAAAAATAATCCAGTGTTGAAAGTATACTTTTACAGTGTCTACACTTTACATTGACATTTGATACGGATAATAGGAACTTTGAGAGTGACATTTACACCCTTGCATACTATAAAAATCAGTGTATTCATCTGATCCTTGTGGTCAATTTCTATGTATGATTATGTATCAGTCATCACAGCAAACAGATATTACTTGTTTTCATTTTGATCCTTGATTCAAAACACACGTGATTAATGTTAACATTGAACATTTAAATGTTAAACGAGAAGACATCACCTATACGTCATACGTATATGTATAGCCATGACAACCTGAATACACTCTTACGTAATGCGTAATTCTTCAACTGCATTTCTAAATTTTTAACGTTGTACATGTTGTACCTTCTGCACAGTGTCCACATTTTCAAAAATATATCCATGAACGCATTAGTAACAAGAGGCAAAGATAGTAAAGAATGCAAAGCGAGGAAAGTGTGTATTAAAAAAAAATACTTGAGCTGCACGATATATCATATAATTAGAAGTGAAATTATGTGGGAGGGATAATAAAAATGTCTACCAAGTATTGATCTGTAGATGAACATTGTGTTATCTCTCTGCATAAAGTATCTTTCGCTTTTTTTTCCTGCAGATATTCCAACTGTAACAATTAAAAATGCAGTATATAACACAACGTATGGATACAATGTGACTCTAGAATGCATGATCGATTCTTCTCCAAACCACACCCATGTATACTGGCAACATATATATAATGAAACAGTATTAAATATAACATCCGATAGTCGCGGTGTGTATGGCTCAACGGTGACTGACCCGTCATTGACTATACTGCAGGTTACTTCAGAGGATTCCGGACACTACATATGCTTTGCTGTTAATATTGTTGGAACAGGAAAGAGCGAACCAACGAGTTTAACCATATTAGGAGGTATGAATATCTTTACTTTCATAGAACCGACTAAGAATTTGAATGACGTTTGAAAATGTCATTTAAATGCAATCCTAATTTTAGGGTACTCAAGTCTGTCGAAGTCGTAGAATTGAAAAGAACAATCGGATTCAAAAACACCTATCGGAGTTAAACCAAGAATATCGAAATTTCAGTATGAACCATTTAATCGTTGCCTCAAGTTTTAATTAATTTTATCAATAAAAACTCCAGTGTTGAAAGTATATTGTTTACAGTGTCTACACTTTAAATTTACATTTTATTCAGATATAAGTAAAATTTAAGAGTGATATTTTACACCGTGCATTCTATCAAAATCAGTGTATTCATCTGATCCTTGTGGTCAGATTCTATGTATGATTGTGTACCAGTCATCACAGCAAACAGATATCACTGGTTTTCATTTTGATTTTGATTCCAATTACACGTCATTAAAGTTAACATTTAACATTCAAATGTTCAACGAGAAGACATCACCTATACATCATACGTATATTTTTAGCCATAATAACCTGAATACAGTCAGTATATATGTTGTACCTTCTGCAGAGTGTCCACATTTTCAAAAATATATCCATGTACGCATTAGTAACAAGAGGCAAAGATAGTAAAGAATGCAAAGCGAGGAAAGTGTGTATTAAAAAATATACTTGAGCTGCACCATATATCATATAATTAGAAGTGAAATTATGTGGGAGGGATAATAAAAATGTCTACCAAGTATTGATCTGTAGATGAACATTGTGTTATCTCTCTGCATAAAGTATCTTTCGCTTTTTTCTTCCTGCAGATATTCCAACTGTAACAATTAAAAATGCAGTATATAACACAACGTATGGATACAATGTGACTCTAGAATGCATGATCGATTCTTCTCCAAACCACACCCATGTATACTGGCAACATATATATAATGAAACAGTATTAAATATAACATCCGATAGTCGCGGTGTGTATGGCTCAACGGTGACTGACCCGTCATTGACTATACTGCAGGTTACTTCAGAGGATTCCGGACACTACATTTGTTTTGCTGTTAATATTGTTGGAACAGGAAAGAGCGAACCAACGAGTTTAACCATATTAGGAGGTATGAATATCTTTACTTTCATAGAACCGACTAAGAATTTGAATAACGTTGGAAAATGTCAATTAAATGCATCCTAATTTTAGGGTTCTAAAGTCAATCCAAGTCATATATTTGAAGAAAAAACCAATCGTATTTCAAACAAAAACCAAACGGAGTAAAACCAAGATTATCGAAAATTCAGTATGAACCGTTTAAGTCTTTGTCTCAAGTTTTAGTTAATTTTATCAATAAGAAAAGGAATCCAGTGTTGAAAGTATACTTTTACAGTGTCTACACTTTATATTGACATTTGATACAGATAATAGGAAATTTGAGAGTGACATTTTACACCCGTGCATACTATAAAAATCAGTGTATTCATCTGATCCTTGTGGTCAATTTCTATGTATGATTATGTATCAGTCATCACAGCAAACAGATATTACTTGTTTTCATTTTGATTCTTGATTCAAAACACACGTGATTAATGTTAACATTGAACATTTAAATGTTAAACGAGAAGACATCACCTATACGTCATACGTATATGTATAGCCATGACAACCTGAATACACTCTTACGTAATGCGTAATTCTTCAACTGCATTTCTAAATTTTTAACGGTGTACATGTTGTACCTTCTGCACAGTGTCCACATTTTCAAAAATATATCCATGAACGCATTAGTAACAAGAGGCAAAGATAGTAAAGAATGCAAAGCGAGGAAAGTGTGTATTAAAAAATATACTTGAGCTGCACCATATATCATATAATTAGAAGTGAAATTATGTGGGAGGGATAATAAAAATGTCTACCAAGTATTGATCTGTAGATGAACATTGTGTTATCTCTCTGCATAATGTATCTTTCGCTACTTTTCTTCCTGCAGATACTCCAACTGTAACAATTAAAATGCAGTATATAACACAACGTATGGATACAATGTGACTCTAGAATGCATGATCGATTCTTCTCAAACCACACCCATGTATACTGGCAACATATATATAATGAAACAGTATTAAATATAACATCCGATAGTCCAGGTGTGTATGGCTCAACGGTGACTGACCCGTCATTGACTATACTGCAGGTTACTTCAGAGGATTCCGGACACTACATTTGTTTTTCTGTTAATATTGTTGGAACAGGCAACAGCGAACCAACGAGTTTAACCATATAAGGAGGTATGAATATCTTTACTTTCGTAGAACCGACTAAGAATTTGAATGACGTTGGAAAATGTCAATTAAATGCATCCTAATTTTAGGGTTCTAAAGTCAATCCAAGTCATATATTTGAAGAAAAAAACAATCGGATTTCAAACAAAAACCAAACGGAGTAAAACCAAGATTAACGAAAATTCAGTATGAACCGTTTAAGTCTTTGTCTCAAGTTTTAATTATATTTATCAATAAGAAAAAAATCCAGTGTTGAAGGTATACTGTTTACAGTGTCTACACTTTGTATTTACATTTTATACAGATAATAGGAAATTTGAGAGTGATAATTTACACCTGTGCATACTATCAAAATCAGTGTTTTCATCTGATCCTTGTGGTCAGATTCTATGTATGATTATGTACCAGTCATCACAGCAAAGAGATGCTACTTGTTTTCATTTTGATCCTTGATTCAAAACATACGTGATTAATGTTAACATTTAACATTTAAATGTTCAACAAGAAGACATCAACTATACTTCATACGTATATGTATTGCCATGACAACCTGAATACAGTCTTACGTAATGCGTAATGCTTCAACTGCATTTCTAAATTTTTAACGGTGTACATGTTGTACCTTCTGCACAGTGTCCACATTTTCGAAAATATATCCATGTACGCATTAGTAACAAGAGGCAATGATAGTAAAGAATGATAAGCGAAGAAAGTTTGTATTAAAAAAATATACTTGAGCTGCACGATATATCATATATTTAGAAGTGAAATTATGTGGGAGGGATAATAAAAATATCTACCAAGTATTGATCTGTTGATAAACATTGTGTAATCTCTCTGCATAAAATATAAGGGAGATAATTGTCAACTTCCGGTTAAAAAATTTCACATCCGGTCTCACATGATAGCTATATTCACACTGATTCCAAAAATATATGGTTTCTATATTTTTTTGCCTGAAATAAGGTAATTAGGTACTTCCGGTTTATGGAAGGTCACTTCCGGTCTCAAATGACAGGTTTATGTATACGTATTTAAAAAATATATAGTTTCTAGGTACTTTTTCATGAAATAAGTGCAAAAATGGCTGCTTCCGGTTTACTCAAGGTCACTTCCAGTTTACATTTTTTCAAGGTCATAAGTCACCCAACATTTGCAAAAGACTTTTGTTTTATCATGTACTAAGTTAGAGTAATACTTAAATTTAAAGATGTCATTGGATTGTTTCAGACCAAATGTATCATATCTTCATCACAATGAGGCAAACATTTTGCACTAGTTCTTTTATATATATCTTTAAAAGTGAGAAAGGAGATCATAAAACAAGGAAAAGCCCAAATTTAGAATATGACCTTGACCTTTGACCTTGACCTCAATTTCATTTTTATGAACCAAAGACCCTAAATACATCACTTACCATTCATGCCATACATTAATGTATCACTTATATCAAATACAGAAGGGGAAATAACTCTCATATTTGTCGCTTTCTTTTACTGTTACGGAGGAGATGCAATAACAAGGAAAACAGTGTTCGGGGAGATAACTCCTAAAGAAAAAAGTATGCGGTAAGGGGGTCAATTTCAAAGGCGCATAAACTGTGTGATATCATATACCAAACATCAAAGCGACATCTTGTGAACAAAATTTACACGCAAGAAATAAAAGTGGCGAAAGAAGAAAAAAAAAATTAAAAACCAATTGTTCAAAGAACAATTGAAGGTCTTTCTACATCAATTTTCTAAATAATTGATAAGAAGCTACTTCTGGTTTACTCAAAGCTACTATTGGCGTCCAATCATAGGTTTCTTCATCCTGATTCAACAAATATATGGTTTCTATAGACTTTTGCCTGAAATAATGGAGACAATTGTCAACTTCCGGTTCAGAAAATGTCACTTCCGGTCTCATATGATAGCTTTACTTACACTGATTCCAAAAATATATTGTTTATATTTACTTTTGTCTGTAAAAAGGAAGATAATTGGCTACTTCCGGTTTAGAAAATTTAACTTTCGATCTCATCTGATGTCTTTATTCACACTGATTCCAAAAATATATGGTTTGTATAAACTTATGACTGTATTAAGTGAGATAATATGCTACTTCCAGTTTATAAAATGCCACTTCCGGTCTCAAATGATAGGTTAATGTATGACCATTCAAAAAATATATGGTTTCTATGTACTTTTACATGAAATAATTGCAAAAATGACTACTTCTGGTTAACTCAATATCACTTCCGGTTGAGGTTTTTCAAGGTCATATATCACCCAACATTTAGCAAAAGATCTTTTGGCTTTATCATGTACCAATCTGTAGAAATAATCAATTTACCTTACAATAAAACATTTCAGGGGCAATAACTCCTGTAAGATGTCACTGGATTGTTTCAGACCAAATGTATCATATCTTCATCACAATACAACAAACATTTTGCACTAGTTCTCTTATATATAACATTAAAAATATCGGAGAAAATGCAAAAACAAGCAAAAGATAAAATTCAGAACATGACCTTGATCTTTGACCTTTACCTCCTTTTCTAAGTTAGGATCCATGGACCTATAATAAAAAGACTATAGGTTTATACGGCTTACGGTTTATGAATTACAAAAACTTTACGACAAATTTATTTCATAAAGGTAGATAACTCGTATAAAATTTCACCGGATCGCTTCGATCCAAATTAACCAAACATCCCTTAAGATGTAACGAACAAATATGGAAAAGAATTTTGTCGTTATCTTTTTTTGGTTACGGAGTAGATACACTAACAAGAAAAACAGTGTTTGCGGAGATAATTATTACAATAAAAAGTCTTCGCCTTAACAAGATGAGTTTTAAAAGCGTAATAACTGTTCGATATAATATCCAAAATATCTAAGCGACATCTTGCGAAACAACTTTATACCGCAAGAAAAGGGTTTCGCGGAAGAAGAAAAAAAAATAATAATAATAATCAGAACAAATACAATAGGTCTTTCCACAGAAAAGTGGAAAGACCTAATAATCAGAACAAAACCAATAGGTCTTTCCACAGAAAAGTGGAAAGACCTAATTAGAGATTGACATATAACGCTAGTGTGTATTATGATATATGATGTTCACTTAAAAAATTGTGTGTTTATAAATTAAGAAATTTCTGAAACAAAGTTTCAACTCTCTCAAGCAAAAGTTATAATGAATTTTGCAATTATTATTATTATGCCCTTTTTGTTCATATTGCTCTTCAACTTGTTTTGTTCTTGTACACCTTTAACTTTTAAATATTCGGTATTGATAAAGATTGATTCATAAAATGCTTAGGACGCATGCAATTGATAAAGTGTTGTTTTCATATCTTATACATATCATTTCTTTTTTTTTGTCTGGTGTGTTGTCTTAACGAAAAAATACAATATAATATTTTATGTGTTTATGAAAAGCGAAAAGTCGACGAAAAACAGACGAAACCAATAGCCAAAAAAAAATAGGACGAAAAGACAAAGTCCTATTCACACACAATGCTGTAGATATAAAACTTAAGATTAAGCATCACGACCCCCACCCACCCACCCCTCTTGAAAAAAAACAATGAATGAAGTGGGTTTCATGAAGATTAATCCGTTACTTTCCCCAAAAGTTGCACTTTTAACCTAACGTGCTTATTGCAAATTTTAACCATTTAGAACTGTTTGTTCAATAACTCTGTTGTAAGCAGCTATCATTTATAAAACAAGTCATTATAGGACAAGCAGCTTCTATGATATTTTATTAACTGGTGCCTTACTGTTGCTAGAAAGAAAGGAAACGTTTAAAATCGAATAATTGAACTGTTCACCTGTCTTACTTATTCTCATCGAATCTCTGTAGTCAATTTCTATATAGATTATACATCAGTCATTATATTAATCATCTATCCCTTTATAAATTGTGTGATCGTTTATTTCAATGGAATATATGTGCAAGTATCAAACTGAATTATTCAAAACATTCGCGTTAAAACTGCTGTTCAAAATTTACAGTCGGCGCTGGCATGCTTTACCATTATTTTGTTTTAAATTACAGAACAGAAAGATCTTGTTGTCAATATTGAAAAAGACCGATATATAGTGATTTATGGAATGTCACTAACATTAGAATGTTCAGTCCATACAGCCAGACACAGTCCCCCAGTTCGTGAGATATATTGGCAGTACAATAATAATGACGTAATAACTACGATTGTTAAAGATACAGACGGGATATCCGGAATTTCCATCAAAGTTCCATCACTGACTATTTTGAATGTGAGAACATCTGAAACAGGAATTTACACTGTTTAGCTAAAAATGAGAATGGAACAGCAATGAGTAGACCAATAAATGTTACTGTTATCGGAGGTTTATTTCTATTTGATAAATTTTTGTTTTGATGCAATTTTCTAGCTTTTAGAGGGGTTTCAAGCGATCTTAAATTTTATTTGCTGTTCATTCTTGCTAGGAGGAGGTATTCAGTTTTGATTTGTCATGTAATTGATTATGATACACATCAGACACAACACTTTCTCCTTTTCATACATAAATGTTTTTTTTTAGTACTGTAGTTTTTAATTCAGAATAGATGAAAGAAAATTTATATATTATTTGAAAACTGTCAATCAAAAGAAACTAATTTTTTGGGACTGCAAACATGAAGACGGCAGTTTGTCTATTATAACTGTTGTCATTCAGAATGCAATTGAGGTGTCTCAAACTTGTGTCAATTGTGCCAAGGTAAGGTTTTTGGAATTTTGAAAAAGAAAAAATGTATCACATTTCTATTACAGGTGAGCCAGTTGTAAATGTAGGATATAAAATTTCGTCAATCGGGTATGGTGAAAAAGTATTATTATTTTGTAATATGACTGCTTACCCAAATGTAACACATGTTTACTGGGAAAAAGAAGTGAATCGTACTAAAAATGTCATAAATAGTTGGACAGTTGGAATCCGGGGCGCTTCTGTAGAAACTCCATCGTTGACTATAATGAAAAGCACTACAGCAGATGCAGGAAATTACAGATGCGTAGCCACAAATGATGTTGGAACGGGATACAGTGAAACTATTAGTTTAAAAGTGATTGGTAGTAAGTAATAGAAATTGATAAATGTTGTACTTTTATCATATCTAATTTTCTAGAATAATGAAGAACAATTGTTAAGTAACATTTTTCTGTGATGTATGTACAATGTACATGTTCAATTCAAAGCTAATAAATACTGCAAACAATAGCTGCAAAAAAATCATTGAATGAATGTAAAATCAAATACCAATAGTTCCTTTTACTGCATCATTTAGTTATTTTTTTCACATTTCCTTAATTCTGTATAATGATCGTCCCAATTAGTTTTCGATTTTGCCATTTGATTAGGGACTTTCCGTTTTGGATTTTCCTAGGAGTTCGATATTTTTGTTATTTTACTTTTTTTTTCATATTTCAGAGTTGCCAACTGTTAGTGTAACACCGGTTTTGCAACCAGTGAATTATGGTGAATCGTTAAACATTACATGTGATGTTAACGCAAACCCACCAGCGACAATTGTGTATTGGGAGAAAAAATCAAATGGTATCATCAAAGTAATGAATAATGAAACTACTGGTACAGCAGGCATTACAGTTGAAAATCCATCGATGACTTTGTTACATGCAACGGATTCGGATTCGGGATATTATAAATGTTTCGCAGTCAATGAATTTGGACTGGGTTACAGTTCATCTGTAAGACTAACTGTCATTGGAGGTAAATAACATTAAAATTAGTATGTGGAATACTGAAGCACATATTTTGTCTGTTCTAAGAATCATATGACGTCTTTAAAACAACAAACTAGGTCAACAAACTATATCCACAAGATGCTTTCTTTATACAATATGCTTCGTATGACTATCTGTAGTGTATAAGACACCAAGTCTCAACTTAAACTCAAAGTGGTAATTTTAAAAAAGGGTGGAGGGATATAATCGAAGAAACCGAAAAATGATTGAAGGACCCATGGACAAAGAATGGTGAAAAATGTTTACAAATATTCAATCTTAGATTTGTTCAGCATAGATAAAGCATAAAGTAAAATTTACAGTCATTTTGTGAAATTGTTAAAAGATAATGTTAAACTCGACTGAAATCGACATTGCATGAGTGTTACGGTCACCATCAAGAAATTGTTGACCGAAACGATGTGTCGGACTCTCAATTCCTTAGAAACATGTTTTTGCGTTCTTAGATCTTAAGATACTTGTATCTGTATAGTCGTCTGAGATGTAATGTTACCGAGTGTGTCTTATTCCGCTTGTGACCATTAAAATGATTGAGACTTCTTAAGGCGGGTGATGCATGCATAGCAAGAACCTTATCCTGTCTAAGCACCGGTTCTCTTTCCTCTTGGTTTATTTCATGCGATGCCCTCAGTTTCTGTTTGTTACCTTGACTTGTCTCTTCCTAATCGATTAACAAGATTTGAACATCGTTTAAACTACTGTCGCCCTATTTCCTGCCTTTAAAAATCTTTTTTTCAAGCTACAAGTCGTGCAAAATTGCCAAAATTTGCATAGATTGTTCATGAAAAAACACTTTTTTCTAAATAAAAAGAAATCTATGAGATAACATTTTGATATAAATTATGAGAGGATGGGTTTTAAAATATGCTTTAAGAAAATAAAAGAAAAAATGGTATCACCGGCCTTATTTTTTAGCTACAAGCAAAAATTGAAAATTTCTCTATCATTCCATTATAAAAAAATTACTATTTGAGTTATCTCTCCTTAAATGGCCAAGTTGACAATTTGATTAAAAGATACCCAAATATTTCGTATTTGTTAAATCAGTCTGAATAATGCAATAAATCACTTATTGTTCATTATTCCAATAAACAGTCTAAAACATTATAGCCAATCTGTCTAAAAATTTGAAGATTTAAGCAAAGAACTAGACCAATTGTGAACTGCTGTTGTATAATCCAAGATGGCGGTATACAGTTAATTTACCTTAAAGTTCTATCTATTAAAGTAATATCTGTCATACTTTATAAAACATGTAAACGAGGCTTCCATATGTGCAACGCAACCTATACATTATTTAAACATAGGCATAATGCATCTGTACTTGGTTTTCTGAACATTGTTTATAACCCTCATAAAAAACAACAACATCCGTCTTTCGTATTCGTCATCATATATTGATGTTTTGCATTACCAAATCACGATACCTAACATATACTTTCGTACTCATACAACATTTATTGAAGAAGTATATTTTGTTGATTTAGGTCTATTTGAATTACTTTGGTAGCATCCGGGTACTACGTTTTTTCCATCACCCCCTTCATGAAACCAAAACAAACGGACTCGATTTTAAAAATAACCTTGTTTGGTCTAACATAAATTGTGTTCTTAGATATTAGTTTAGTTTTGCCAGCCATTATAATGGGTTTCTGTTCTGTACTTATATTGGGTTAATTGAATGCGTATGATATTAATTACATATTGAGTGTAAATAATCCAATTATTTCAGAGTATATACAAAGTTCGTTTTGAGTGAATTAGTATAAACTTGTCAACCTTTACACTAGTGTCCCTAAAAAGGCGAATAATGTTTAAAAGGATTAAACTAAAGCCACAGAACAGCATATAACAACATGGCAAAAAGTATAAACACCATTCACAAAATGCACTACACTGATAATTATAGTAAATATCATTAACAATAGCACCGCTGAAGAACTCAGGGGTTATTGACAACCGTCGTGTCGCCTAGATTAAAACGTATCAGTAATAAATAGCATTCGGTAATGTCACAATGGAGAAAAGGGTGACTTAATATGATTTAGACATGTGGGAAAATATATGTTCCTCTGTGAAACAGTTATGCCATATCGGACAATTATGCAGTGTATCTTGATGGTATTTTTGATACCTTTCGAATAGATGACTTAAACTTCACCATCATAATGCGTTTGTTCATTAGTGTTTTTGTAAGTATAAAATATAAGATGAAATGTGACAGGGAACGCAATTAATTGAATCTCGTATGAACTGGTATATCTATTACATATGTAGGTTGTCCTTGAATGTTGCTACACATGACGGAAAAACATGTTATAAAAGTCTTATTCAGTTTAGCAAACGCAGTTACATATTACATGGTTAATGATGCGGCGAAGCTATATATTTTACCGATGTTCAAATCTCACAAATCCATTTTAATATACAACGTGTACAAACCAAATATGAAAATTACATAAATCAAAATCACGCTAGACCAGGCATCCTAGGTGCGTTGACATGATAAGAATCCGAAAGATTTCTTTTATATATGTAAGGACATGTCGTGTTGATCAAACATCTTTGATAGTTTCTGGCAAATTTATTTACCATTTTGTTGGCTATGAATAATTTGGATCTTTGAAGTATTGTATCAAACGTTGATATTTGTTTAAGGGTGTAGTCATGTCAGGTTTAGGAATTTTTGTCAGACTCCTTGGGTTTTTTCCTACAGAAAAAATATTTTGTCCCATATCACCCCCTTTTTTTTCATATAAGACTGCAATAGCTCATAAAAGGTCATTTACTAACATTTAAGCAGATTGTTGATTTCTTTTCTTACGATTTGAGACCCAAATAATGCCAATGCTTAATAAAAGGTAAAAACCGAGTCAGCCTTTTCCCACCAATTTTTTTTAAATTGAATATATCGAAAAGGAGTTCCATAACCTATCAATATTTTTAGCTGATTTTGTTCCTTAACTTATGCTCTTCTGATTTAAAGTATTAATGTTAAATTCCAGATACTTAAAATTTAACCTGTCTACATCCTTAAATCTGAAAATTGACATTTCAGTGTTTTTGTTTAATAATGTGTCGTTAAGCCGTTGTTTCAATTTAGATTTTTTACTTATTAGACAATGTTTGTCTTATCATCTTAAAATTCAACATTTCGGCAGGTCTTCAAGAAGATTCTGATTCATATAAAACGCACATCACATGCACTAGTTGTACACAACTTTATAACTCGTACTATTAAAGTGATGAAATCTATTCCATCAGTCTTGAATGTATACACCCATTTTGTTTTTGTTTTTAAGATACGGATGATTTTAAACAATAGAATATCCAGAAGCTTAATATCTTATATTATCGTAGGTCTTCCAGAAGTTTCCGTCCCATCTTTGACATATCTAACAGGTACTGGTCATACAATAGTTATTAGCTGTTCTGTGAAAAATACATTTCCAAAAGTTTCAAAGGTGTACTGGAAAAGATATCTTCATGGCTCCTCAACAATAATATCATCCACTTCGATAGGAATTAAAGGAGTCACTGTTGGAAATCCATCATTAATAATTCCATCTGCCATGGAATCGATGACAGGCGAATATACATGTTTTGCTGTTAACTCTGTTGGTACTGGTAGCAGTTTTCCTGCAAAATTGACAGGTAGGAAAATTGATAAATTGAAGATATGTCCGTACAAAAGAATGCATATATGAGCGTGAAATTAGGCAGAAGGCCCATATCATAGGCAATTACAACTACATTAAGTTATTGCCTGATATTTTCCGACATTAAGCTTAACTAATGAAATCTGATGAAGAATAGTCAACCTATAGCAGACCATCATTCCAGGCAATAAATGAACTATGAGATTTTTATTTTATCTTCCAAATACGTGTACATTCAGTGAAATATTCTTGATGTATATGATCATATTTCAAATTGTAATATACATTTATTTAACCGATCTTCAAATTTTAGCGTTGTTCGTATTCAAAACAGAATTAACTCGTATTTCTTTGTTGTTTTACAAAACTAATAAATTGTAAACAAGTATTTGTATCTAATAAAAACGGGGGGTTTGAAAATTTTATCAGAAAATTATTTGACGAAAATGCAAACCTCAGTGGTTTAGCTTTACAAAAGTAGACAAGTGTAGTTATGATTTTTGCTTATATCATTGTTCCATTGCTTTTATTGGATATTGAAATTTTCTTTGTTAAATATTTAATGAAGTACACCCAGGCCATCTTGTCTTTTTTTATTAGCTTAGAAATGACAACAAGTCTACTCAGTACAAATCTCTTGAACCTTTGTGAACCAACTTGGATTCAGGGTAACCGAGGAGCATTTATCCAAGACAATATATACAATGATCTTTTTACAAAGATTAAACTTTTCGAATCATCACAAAAAGCAACTATAGAACATTACATTGTATGACGTTTTATCCTTCGGAGGCTTTGAAAGTTTGAAAACAAAAGGAGAAAGATAAGGAAATTTTTTTTTTAAATTGGGGGAAAAGATACATACAGAAACAATTAATGGCGGCATACACTGTATGATCAAATAACTTGATTTGGACTTTGCCATCATTTCCCTGATTCAATTGAACTATTTCTTTCACTTTTTCGAAATTGTAACATGAAGGAAAAGCACCTATTAAAGGTAGTAGTAGTTAAGCCGATTATATCCAAATAGTTTAACGGTAGATGTCAGGTTGATTTAATGAACGTCCAATCAAACCCATGAAAATAAGTTTCTTATTGTGTACCAAGATCACCTAACACAATATTGTAACATTATAACTAGTACTTAAAAATGTGCTTTATAGGATGCTTTCAAAAAAATTAATGTTTTCACATTTTTTTATGAGCCCCATATACTATATATTGCAATGTGACAATGGTCGTGAACTTACAGCTTTTGTTTAAACCTGTTTATTTACTTTTGACCTCAATTATTTATCCCTTATAATTTTTATTAACTATGTATTTGCATTCAGGTATTACAGATCAAATTTATTCGTTCATTGTGTGTAAATTACCGTTTTTTGATTGAGTTAAGCCTTCCAATTGATATTTTATAGTGTGTCTTTCTATGTTGTGATGTTATACTATTGTTTCAGAAAAGGGAGAAGGTTTGGTACCATTAAAACGTATAATCCCGCTGCAAATGTTTGCACCTATCCTAAGTCAGCCATCGGATGCAGTAGTTGTCGTCTATTTATGTAGTTCATACGTGTTTCTCGCTTCTCGTTTTATATAGATTAGACCGTTGGTTTTCCTGTTTGAATGGTTTTACACTAGTAATTTTGGGGCCCTTTATAGCTTGCTGTTCGGTGTGAGCCAATGCTCCGTGCTGAAGGCCGTACCTTGATCTATAATGGTTTACTTTTATAAATTGTTACTTGGATGGAGAGTTGTCTCATTGGCACTCATACCACATCTTCCTATATCTATTGTTTATGTCAGATTTAGAACTAATGTGGCCAGAACTAGTTATCGTTCATGGGAAGACGGGAAGTGATGATAGTCAAACGGAGATATTCATCACATGCATGAGGGACAACAAAATCAACAAAGTTGTCAATAATTATCAAATTCGTCGAGATACATACGAAGTCTGCTCTAAACAAATGTATTAGACGATCACCAGGTGAAAATGCAAGAAAAACTGGAAATTGTGCAATAGTCGGTGCTTTACCTCCGCAACCTGTAATAACAAATAATTTCAACACAATTTTCTATTAAGTTTACATGTATTTTAGGAGTATTATTCAATGAGTTTTAATATCAATAAAATTGTTCAGTGCTGACTTTATGTCATGTTGTTGATATTTTAAACTTCAGTACGTTTTTGGTTATTAAATAAATGTGAATCAAGGTCTTTTTCATATAGTCTCATTTACATTTTACGCATTCAGATTAATGCCTGGACATGTTTTTCATGATGTTAGAATGATGCTTAACATCATGTAGGCTTTAGACTTACAGCATGTGCGTTAGCTTATTGCATATGTTTTAAGCTTTATACCTATTGTTATTTATTGTCGCTAGCATATATTTATCGTTGTACTGTTGATATTAAATAACAAATACTTTACCACTCTATAAAGATGAATAGCTTATACTGGTTAGATGTGAAGTGTTATATTGTTTACAATTTGCAACATTAATTTTCGATTCATTCCACTATTTTTGATACAACAGTAATAAATAAATTTTGTGAATATTTCTTATTTATCACTTGGGGTTTTAATTGCATTTCCAAATATTTTTTTAGATAAAATATTGCTCGCAAGAACTGATATTTCAACACGTAATTCTTCTGTTTTGCAGTTAAAACAGGATTCATTCCAGATGTCAACTCTGAGGATTCAAATAGTATAAAGAATAACAGTATGTATTCTGCCTACCATACTTGTAATTATAGTAATATGTTTATGATATATCTGAAAAATACGAATGCATATATAAACTACCTGATAAAACAAATTGATAAAAAAAATACTACTTAAAGATACTGTTTATATCGGAAGCCCTTTAATGACTGTGATGAGTGAATTGGAAGTCTACATACCAGTACACGTAGGCTATTTAAAGAATATTTTAACCTACATTACGGTCTTTCTTATTTATCAAATACAAAATTATTACGATATACATTCCAAAATTATTTAAAAAAGAGCAGCTACAAGGTGATTTTTTTTGGAAATGTAAATTCTTAAATAAATCAATATCATTTTGAAACATTGAAAAATAAGACAAATTCTTAAACCTGAGCGACAGAAGCAATTTTACCACTAAATCCATATGTTCAGTGATATATGAACATTATTACCGATTGTGCGTATTTTAGGGGTATTTTGGAGAGGTATTGATCTCTGTAAAATTCGAAAACCTTTTTTTCTTGTTCTGTTCGTTTTTTTTTTTTTTTACTTACGTTCTCGACTAACATTTTATTTATTGAAAACATTTTTTTTTATCGCTATGACCAAGAAAACTGTAAATAATGAATCAAATCAAATACAATGGTTTTAACGTTGTTGTCCTCTTATTTACGTTCAACCACTCAGTATGCATTAGCAGATAAATATTATTTATTAGTCTGTGTATAAGATATTATTGATAATTTTAACACGATGTCATGTTAAAACTATTTAATTATTATTGATTTTATTCTAAAATTATCTTGTAAACCTTTAATAGATTTCAAAGTCAAATATCATACATTATTAGTAACTGTAATATTACTTCAAAGAGGAAACTAAAAAAAGTCGAGATAATATTAATATAATATTAATAAGTTCTACAAGGCCATTGCCATAATGCAAGTAAATATACATAATTCTTTTGTATTTAAGGTAAAACAGTGATGACAATGATTATAACTGCGGTTGGTGCCATAGCTGCAGTAGTATCAACATTCATCGCTTACTGTGGTTATAAACATTCCAAAAGGTCTGGTAAGTGGACATGTATTTGCATTTTCAAATTTATTAATTTAAGATTAAGTTATAGATAATGCATATTTTAACGTTTTTGTTGTCGTATAACACACCGAGGGTGTCAAGATTGACCAAACGAAAGACCTACCATAAGAAGCTCTTTCTTTTGGTATTCCTAACACTGCAACGTTGGTTATCCAACAAGAAAACCCTAAAATATGCATTATCTGACTTACATACCGTCAAAACATATTATTTTCGGCAAAGATTTGCAGGAATGTATTCTTTGTTAAGGATCACATTAAAGTGGGATATTCTTTTCTAATGCGTATATGATTTAAATACCCTGCGGCTCATTTATAATGTGAAATAAAACTCACTCATTAATCTAGATATAAACTTTAGAAATCATTGTGTCTAATAAACTTAGGAAAGGATTACTTCTGCCTAAAACTATTAAAGATGGATAATAAAAATAAAACCTTAATTGGCAACAACACACGATAACTATCAAATGAATTAAAGAATAAAGTAAACTGTAGTTTGCATTTTGAACATGGAAAAATTGACCTTACATAGGTCATTATTAAATGCCTTGAAGCACATTTCATTGAAACATGATATCGTCCGAGTTGTTTCTTTAAAGGAAAGACTTATCGATCTGAAAAATTACTCCATAAAGGTATAAAGAATTACTTTTATTCTTGTTGACTAATAATGCTAATAATTTCTTTATTTCAATGAAAATAATAAACCGTCACTGGATGTAAGTTTTGTTGTTTTGTTTTGGTTTTATTTTTTTTGTATATCAAAAGGGTTCTATCCCAACATTATGATGAATATGGGAGAAAATATATTTCAAATGTGTAAGAATTTTTGAGAGTACATATTTCTTTATTTTTTATTTTTTTCCCCTGGTATTGAAATCCTTGAAATATGGCGATCGTGATGTACACCTTTTTCCACTCATCTGGTTTATAAAATCTTTAGGACGATTGGTAAACTTTCATCAGATTAAAATTTTAGCTTTAGTTTTATCTGCATATTTCATCTCTCTCCTGACACATTTGATATTTTGTGTGGTGAAAACTTTGCTCCTTCATAAAAACAAAATGTCGGACTTCTATACTTTACCGATTTGTACGTTTCCGGTGCGTTATTTTAACATAATGAAACGAAAGTACGATTTAGTACTTTATATGAGGTCGAGGTGACATAGTGAAGGTGGTTTCGTCCGATCTGTTTGATCAGTCTAACAAATTGACCTAATCAGTTATACGGATTGATGACGTGAACTTGACACAGAAATGTACTTCAAAATGTTTCACTTAAAGAATTGAAAAGAACAAAAAGCAAAAAGTGAATCATCTGAAGAATATGTCCACAATTTGAAAAATGAAAAACCCATATCAAAACAACTTTCAGTTTGTTCTTCAAATTACAAATAATAAAATGATACAGATAGTGGCATTTTTCAAATTTTTAATTTCTAAAGTCGAATAAAAAGAGAAATGAAAGATACTATAGAGATATTCAAACTCATAAGTTGATGACATACTGGTGACGCAATGACAAACAAACGAAAAACAAGAAAACAAACCCCAAAAAAAAACAGTATTCCTGCTCTTAATGTGGCACACATCGTTGGCCGATGAAAAGGTTACGGGGTTGGCATTACGACAATTGGAACATATCCGTGGTCATTTGTGACACAAATATTCCATAATAGTAAACTAAATATCGTTTGTAAAGGTTTCGAAGAGATGACTTCAACTTTACAACTGGGAAGCCCTTATGCAATAGCTTCTTGGCAATCCCTTATCGATGCAATTATGGTAAAAAATGCATGTTCTATAACATCATATCAACTGGGAGATAAATATTTCATATGTAGGCTCAGCAGCAATGTTGCTACTATTTAGAAATGGGAAATTAACAACTGGGGAACTCATATCATCCCTTTTGTCGAAACATTTTGTTCCCAACCGACCTTCCCATTAAATTCCCATGTAAGTCGAAATCCGAGGCAGAGTCAAACATCTTTAGATCACTGAGTGAGAGGACATGATAAATGTATAGCGGAACGCGAAGTTAAATACGAGAAAGATGTTATAAGATCGTATATACAATTATCTTCATCAGTGTCAATTTTTTAGAATCAAATGCAATACTATAGGAATTGATTGTGTTTGAAATGATCCTTACATTTTACATTTTTTTTCAGTGCGGGTGTTTTTACGGCTTAGCTTACTTTACAATTGAAAGACGTCGATCTGTAATAAACTGAAATATATATTACCACATAAAACAGAATAATAAACATGATGTATACAAAAGTGCGCAAAAACGTTAATATAAGTTAACTTTTGCTTTGATTGGTTCTTGACACGTCTATATAAAGGGTGATATAAGACAATACATGACGTGTTGTTACGTGGATGTTATATAATAACAAAATTATTTATTTACATATATTCGACATAGGAAATTTACAACAGTCAGGGTCCCAACAGACAGTCTTTACAACTGAACCAAAGACATCGGCAGGTTAAGTATTTTTTTGTTTTTGAATAATAGAGCAATCATTGTTTTAAAAGTTTACAAAAGCAAGAATATTGGATACAAATATATGAGTTAGAGCTAGATGATAGCTTGATTTACACCACACAAAAGTTTATACATTATCTGTCCATGTGAGTCGGTGAAAACCTGTGTTTCGAATTATAAAACTTTTTATCAAAAGTAAATTCTCAGAAAATGTCTTTCACACTAATAAATGGCCCCAACATAGGTGTGATGACTAATATAGATGTGATACCTTGAAGGACGCAAACAACAACTAACGCTATCATTAACATAGTGGTTTTATAACCTCATCAAAGATAACAGGTTTAATATGGTGTGCCAGCCGCACATGTAGTATAAATCAGACTTATAAATGGTGCTTTAATCATAACAGTTTCAAGGCGTTATCAATAACGGAGAAGAGGAGCATTGAAAATAAGAAATTTCTGAAGGTAGTGCTAAATTTAGCTAGAATAAAATAGAATAGAATAGAATATTTTATTTTCCAAATACTTTACTGTAGCCAATTATACATTTTATAAACATTTACATTTTTATTCACTGTTTAAACGTCAGTTATTATTTGTAAACGTTTTTAAACGAAGTGTAATACTTATCGCAGGTAATAGATAACAAAAGAGAATAACAGTAGACAAAATAAACGGTATGTATATCAAAATAGTTGTGCGTTTGATTAGTAGTATTATTAAAAGGCATTTAAAGATTATCTTTTAAAAAACGATTCATTTTTATGTTTTCAGTTTCTCTCTATCAAATATAGTTTTTGCCTAAAATACACCAAAAGTGTAATAACTTCTATTTGGAGTGGATTTTCGGCCTGGTTGACCACATATTTATAGATCATGTTTTGCTGATCATATTTTGCTATTGCAGTTTCTTTTTGTCTTCTAAAATTTGTTTTGATACCACATATAAAGTTTAAAAAATGTCATTAAAGGGCAATAACTCCTATAAGGAGCTAACTGACCTTTAAAATTGTGTTTATGTACTAGTTCCTTGATCAAAATATGTATGGTTATGTATTGCTCTTGTATCAAATAAGGATGGTTTCTGATATCACGTCCTCTTTTCCCCAGATGTGACCAACCGAGGAAGACTTATCACCAGGTCTGTACTTACATGAGCAAAACGACGAATGCCACATGTTAAACAGGATATGCTTACCCTTCCGAAGAACCAGAGATCACTCCCGTTTTTGATAATATTCAAGTTGCGCAGTCGTCAGTTTTCTATATTGTGTTTTGTGTACAGTTGTTTGTCTTTTGGCCTTTTTCTTTTTCAGCCATGGCGTTGTCAGTTTATTTTCGACTTATGAGTTTGAAAGTGTTGTTCTGTGGTTTGCATGTTGTGTCCACTATTATATAATTTGTTTGTGCGTTTCTCTGTGAGGAATTTTCTTGCGTGTGTTTGTGCTGTATTTCTGTCACGTAGTGTTGTCATTTTAGCGATATTTTTTAACATTGTCACAAAGCGGGAGGTTTGACTAGCCATTAAACCAGGTTCAACCCACCATTTTTTCTTGAAATGACCTGTACTAAGTCAGATAGATGGCAGTTGTTATCAAATAGTTCGTTTCTATGTATGTTGAATTTTGTTTTTGTTGCACTTCAGTGTTCCTGTTGTTCCTTTGTTTTCCTCTTATGGTTGATGTGTTTCCCTCGGTTTTAGTTTTTAACCCGCATTTGTTTTCCCTAAACGATTTATGACTTTCGAACACCAGTTTACTACTGTTGCCTTTATTTGGTATCTTTTGCCTATCTTTTCTAAAATGACACATTTTTGGGGTCAAATTGCAACCAATTTAAATCTCTGAATTATTAGAAAGAAACTTTTATTCTTCTTATCTATAACCACATTTTTTTTTATTCGAAGCGGTCATACTAACACTTCGGTTGAGACGACTTAAGGACAAAATACTATTTAGATGGGTATTTCTGTTTGTTTGTTAAGTATAAAATTGAGGAATGTGTCAAAGAGCGAACAGCCCGACCAAAGAGCAGAAAACAGCCGAAGGCCACCAATGGGTCTTCAACACAGCGAGAAAATCCTGCATCCGGAGGCAGACTTCAGCTGGGCCCTAAACAAAAATGTGTACTAGTTCAGTGAAAATGGAATTCATACTAAACTCCAAAACATATAAATAAACTAAAATTAAAAAACATACAAGACTTACAAAGGCCAGAGGCTCCTGACTTGGGACAAGCGCAAAAATGCAGCGATTTTAAACATGTTTAGTGAGATCTCAACCCTCCCCCTATACCTCTAGCCAAAGTAGAAAAAACAAACACACAGCAATACGCACAGTAAAACACAGTTTAAAAGAAGTCCGAGTCCGATGTCAGAATAGGTAACAAAAGAAACTACGCAAAATGACAATGATACATGAATTAACAAAGGACTACTAGCAGTTACTGACATGACAGCTTCAGACCTGAATTAAACGGATTGAAAGATTATGTCTTCATCATATGAAAATCAAGCACAATCCCTCCTTAGGGGTTTAGTATCATACCATCATAAAATATATGAGAAGAACATAACCCGTATCATGCCAACCACTGGTTTTAGAATAAATGTGTTTATTTCCGATGCAAAGACCCTATGAGTGAATCAATATTAATACCAAAATATGTCATCTTTAATGACCTGACAACAGTATCGTAATTTTATCCCTTCTGAATAAGTCTGTTCAAAGGTTTGGTTAGCTTAAGAGGTTAATGCCGACATTTTTATGCTTTGTAAAGAATATTACCATAAAAGATTGGAAGTGAAATACCTGAACGTATAAGATGTCTGCATGTTGATTTATATTTACGAATGATGTCCTTGTACCGATGATAAATTGTAGGAAATGTTTTGACTAGTTTGTGATATCGAAAACCCTGGTATAATAATTTTTCAGTAATACAGAGATTTCTTTCGTTAAAATCAAATAACGTTATTTCATACACGAGCAAATCGAACAAGCTGAAATATATAAACACCATAAGATGGTGACAAGGGAACCTCACCATTTAGAAATAGATAATTAACAATAGGAAATGAAAAATCATCTCTTTTATCATAAATTTTGGTATTAAGCTTCCCGTTAAAGATATAGATATCAAGATCCAGGAAAGGGCAGTGTTCATTGTTAGTATTAGCTTTATTTAAAGTCAGTTCAGCTGGATAAATCTCTTTATTGTACATACTGAAGTCGTCATTATTGAGAGCCAATATATCATCCAAATATCTAAAACTGTTATTAAATTTTTGTATCCGATGTTGTTTCGATGGGCTAATTTTAGTCATGAATTGTAACTCTTAACAATACAGAAACAGGTCCGCCATTAGTGGTGCACATTTAGTTCCATTGGAATTCGATAACTTGACGATATACGGAATCTCCATAGCGACCAAAATGTTATCTAGTAAAAATTCAAGTGCAGCTATCGTATCAAAGCAGGTACCATTGACATAGTTCTTTTGTTTGTTAATACTAAAAATGACCTAAAAGAGTTTGAACATATATATTTGCATTCTGACTTTTAAATGCCTATTTAATAAGTTGTTTGAATTTTTCTTAATTAGATTATGAGGCAAAGTGGAACATAGGGTAGAAAAATAAAAACTTTGAAGGAATTTAACAAAAATACCACTTCACTTTCCCTTGTTTAACTTCAGAAGGACTGCAGTTGGTTTGTTTTCACACCTGAAAAACGCAAAAAAATCTATACCAAAAGACCAATTAACTTGGTTTTTATGGCAACTGTCGCGTAGTGACATGTTGTGTCATTTGCCTAATTGTAACTTAAATGGTTATGCTGATTTTTCAGGAAAATCAAAGATTATGCATGCCAACCGCAATATAAATTAGTTGTTGGTAACTGACAACTGCTATTAACATGAACAATTGTAGTGGCCTATTATCTCCCGGTTCTAAGTAAAGATACCAAAGGCACATTCAAACTCAAAAGTCGAAATTAAACTGACCACGCCATAGTATTAGAAGAAAAAGACCATAAGGCTACAGTATACGAACCCCATCAAAAATCGAGGGTGATCTCAGGTGCTTTGGAGTGGTGAATAGATTATGCTCCACATGCGGCATCCGTCGTGTTATTCCTATAAAATACGTTGATGATTTATATCAAAAAGTTAAATAACAAAAATACCGAACTCCAAGGAAAATTCAAATCGGAAAGTCCCTTATCAAATGGCAAAATCAAAAGCTCAAACACATCAAACGGATGGAAAAAAACTGTCATATTCCTGACTTGGTACAGGCATTTGCTTAATATATAGAAATGGTGGAATAAACCTGGTTTTATAGCTAGCTAAACCTCTCACTTGTATGCCACTCGCATAAAATTCCATTATATTGACAACAATGTGTGAACAAAACAAACAGACATAATAGGCAAAAATGTCAAAAAAGGGGTACAACAGTCAACATCGTGTTATAATCTCAATCACTATAAAAACAAACAAATATATCAACAAAGAAAAACAAAATGGCATATAGGCACACAGGCAAAAAGTGATTAGGCATCACAAAAAGCGGTTTTGTAATTGACTCTTATCGAACCCTATAAACAGCACAGACATTGAAAAATCAGGTGATAAGTCTAATTCGGTAGGTCCCAATTGGGGTTGTCGTTACGACGATTGGAACATATCCTCATTGTCAATTTCTAGATGTCAGACTTAACTGTATCTGTTGTATCCTTTATTTCAAGTTCGATGGGATAGATGCGTTCAACATAGTCACAAAACTTTGAATTGTTTAGTGATGAGGACATCACCTAAATAATGGAAAATGAAGTTAAGGGTTAATTCGATTTTCTTTTCATTCATCCTAAGAAGCTTCTGTATGAAATCTGCCTAATATGAATAAAGGAACATGTCGACAAGAAGAGGAGCACAGTTGGTTCCCATTGGAATGCCTATTGTTATTTAAAAATCTTTTTTTTTTTAATTATGATGTATGTTATTATCATGAATTCGTATCAAAATGATAAAACTGTCGAAGATTTATACTTTTACACGCTAAAGACTGTTGTAGAGCTAGTACAAGCGATTTTTCATAAATTATAGTAACGCTAATTTCGCAACTAAAATGAGCTTCAACCGACGAGAAGTTCTCCATACTGATATAAAATGGTTACAGCTTTCTAAACAATGTAAATGGTGCAAGCATGTCTTATTGTGCTGCGTACATTAGTATATCTATCAAGAATTATAACTTTGCCATATGATAATGCTACCTTTTATGTCACCCATTAATGTATCTGGTTTAAGTGTTCGTAGCTGGTGCATCCACAACCTTTTTGTATGTTTTATGCAATGTTTGTTTCAATTTCGGTATGGAGAACTTCGCGTCGGATGCAGCTCGTTTTTGCAGCGAAATTTTGCGTGGCTTCAAAAAATGTTACTATGCGACAGCATTGTATATGACAACTAATTCTGATGTTTACTTTTGTTTCTGTTTTACCAGCTTGGTGCACTATACAAATTCAATAAGCCATAACATTAATGATATTTTCTCTTTTAAAAATCAGAGGTAACATACATATTGTTTAGCTGCATTGTTACTGTGATAGGGAAAATATGTTCGCTATAGGGGCTTTGTATCATACAATACTTGTTTCACATATTTTAAACCCTTAATTTTGGAATGCATTTTTTAATGATGAAGTAGATCGTATATTTTTAAGAGTTCTGTTCATGTACTCAGCAGTTACAAAGGGTGATTGAAATATCATGTTAATATACATGAACAACATAAGTCTGTGTTTCAGTTGGAGACAAGAAGTGGAAAATAATCCCGAACCATCAAATAGAGTTTCTACAGGTAATACACATACTATCAGTAGACAACTGTAGCCGATGAGATAAACTAATTGATAGACTTTGAAAACAAGAAAAAAAAAGAAAAATATGCAACCATAAAAAACTTTTTGAAATAGATACAATCCACGGATGGATGACTTTTTTTTAATTCGCCATTGGAATATAATGATCATCAAAAATTGTTGAAAGGTTTACTGGAATAAATTCGTTAATTTGATGAAACGAAATTCGAAATGTCTAACATAAGAAATCGAGTTATGTTTGAATTGATATGCATTGAATCCACCTGTTGTTTACCGATGTTCAAATCTGATAAATCCCGAATTATGAAAATACAAATCAAGGTAGAAAATATGTATGGATCGCATTAACTCAAAAGCAGCGCGATAAGGTGCATCGTCAGGACTAGCGTCTCCTACCAATTCGCCGCAATTGGAATAAACTAATCATAGGTATCAACACTCAATCCAAAATTTTCTATTCGAGATAAGACAAAATCATTGAATTTACAGATCAGACGAGTATCTTTGTGTCTAAAGATCTGAGACCGAAAACAAATCAATTGTTTGTTGAGAAACATACACATGGTATCGGTGAAACAATTTGTGAAGGTCATCGTATAACTAACTATGTGATGTCACTTCCATTAATTCTTCCACAATATTCTATTTGAGTTGGTATTGTGTCAAGAACACATCTTTGTTGATAAACTCACATGCAATGTCCGTGGAGTGTATAGAAGTGTGTCTTTCCTTTTTGGACCTTATGGCAATAGTAAATTTTCTAGCACCAATGTATCGTATCCTATTGGCATTTGGTCATATTGCGGACTGATTTGACCTTGTTTTGACAGGAAAAAAAAACTTTCTAAACATAACCATCTACCAAACATGAAGGATGAATAAATATTGAACAGATTTTGTACATTTTACATAAAATCATGTGAAAGTCCGTCAGCTTCTCAATCGTTCTGTGATATATAATTTGGCCAAACTAAAACAGAGTGGCGTGAAATTCCGAAGGAATATTCAAACTCATAAGTCGAAGATAAACTGGCAACTCAATGGTAAAAGACGTAAAACTATGAAAACACAAACAATTGAAACTAGAGGTTGACCAACACAAACCCTATGACATATTTACTGCTAGAAAGAGAAGGAGGGTCTGTTAAATACCTTTACCGCTTGACCTTTGTCATGAAATTGATGCTGAAGGATACCTCAAAACAAAGACGTATTATTACTGCAATGATTTCAGTATTCTCATTGCCGACATTTCATTCTTGGTTTGAAACAAACGAATACAAAAACATCTAAGGCTTGTATTCATTACAGTTGCTATGATTGCATGGATGCTTTGCAGTAGAATCATAGACTGTCGAGATACTTAGTATCGCTCCGTTTTGAGGTCAAACGAATATTTTACTCAAATGTATAGCTTTCTGTACATGCTTTGTAATATCAACTTCCACTGATGTAGGTTTCAAGACCAGAGACAAATTTGTTGAAACCTATTTTACCATTTTCAACCGATTAGAAGAATCAAAAGAAAAGATGTATAAGTCATCCATTCTGCTTCTACATAGGCTACATATTTATTATCTGATTTCATCATTTACTTTTCTAGATTCGTCTACTAATGCTTAACGCGATGTATGTAAGAAAGATAAAGAAACGGAACACTAGCGAAAACTGAACGACTTATATGTTCTTTTCGTTTGATGTAATGTATGTCCTGAAAATAACACTTATAGTTTGTTGGAGAGCAACATGGGTTTGATTACGCCTTTCACAAGGAAAAGTTTAACTTTAAAAGAATCTTTGTAACAATGTTTGCACTTTGTATTGTACATGTACGTTTTAATTTACCAATTTTATAACTTAATCTCTGATAACTTTCTATAAAATTTGAATTTTCTTTTATTACTTCAGGATAATTGTATCTGATTTTTATCGTTTCTTTCATATACTTTTATGTAAATATTATCAAGTGTATAAATGTATATCGTGTGTTATATATATATATATATATCTACTTTATAAATGTGCTTTAATATCATTTCAAAACATTGTATCATTTGAGACATTCAATTCAACAATCACGTACCATCCATCATATTCCTTACAGGACAACGAAATGACCTGAATCGCTCACCGGATAAGGCTATTTTATAGTTATTAGCGCCTTTATTGCAAATTTTTTCTTCGGAAACAAATTAATTGTTTTCAAATAAAGAACTTTTCAAGCCCACCCAAGTGATAAAAGGTCATGGTGCCAGGACCACAGCATACATTTAAGCAACAATCAGCAATGCACATTCTAAAATGCATGCATCTCAATTAATAACAAGGTACACATAATTAAAAACATGATTAAAACTAATCAGCCTGAAGTCAAGAGATACTTATTGCGAGATTATAAAATTTGCCATTGATAATCTTACTTGAAACATGTTTTTATGTATAAATTAATCTTAGAAACAACACACATATATGCATTTTAATTTTGACAGAATAAAATAAATATGCACTCTTTAACGTTGCAACAGGTATCGTTGTACAAAATAAATGTCCTTGCCTGCATATCATACTGGAAAAAGCACACACTTTTTTTCTGTTGCAATATGCGAGATATAATAAAGGTTTTCAATACTAATCATTTCAATTGTGAAGTTACTTATCTTACAATTAAGTGCTGACAAAATATATTTTTATGATTGAGAAACCCCTTCTTAACAGTTCCAATTCCTATTGCATAGAAACTTTGGTTTTATGCAAATACATATACAAATATAGACAACAGTAGGTGTATCGATGTTAAAATAAGAAGACAAACCAAGGTAACAAACAAAATAACAGGGAATCGCCAAACGAGCCAGACGGGACGCGTCGACAGGGTAAGCGTCTCCTGTTACGCATGCCTCATCCATCATGCGAAATCACAATGAATCAAAATGTCACAATCTGGAATATTATACAGTCAACAAAATAACTGAGAGAACATGTCACTAGGAAGCTGAGATATGAGATACAAACTATCGTATTGGTCAACCACGTGTTGATTGCGGTCGTATAAATTATGCAATGTGGATTTCAGTCGTTTTTCTTCATAATTCTGTTTGAGCAGAATATGTTAAATGTAGAAAAATAGAATGTTTCATATAACTGCAAAATTGTAAATTAAGAAATAACAGTACTGTAACTGAAGAGTTGTCGCCGTCAATTGGCTATTTGACGGTCACAAATGCAGTTTGACTGGAGACGCGTCCCTTTAGTCATATTCAATTGCACCACTTATAGATCTTGTACAATGTATAAATTTAAGATAAAATAAATTCCGCGAAACTTCATGAATAATTTTGGCGCATAAACGTCATGAAAAAAACAAAGCGTGATACAAAATGAAAACGCTCGAACCGAAGGTTATTTCCTTACTTGTACGGTTCAGATTTAGAAAAAATCTGATTGAAACGCTGTTTTTGGGATAGGTAATATTTAATTTTCGATTGTATTTATATTAAACGAACATTTGTAGAATCCAGCAATTCATAATAGTGTCCCAAAGCATATTAATAGACCAATTTCGAGTTCGTTGCATTTCCGTCGAAACCTTTGGTTTTAGTGAACATCATTCGTGCGTTTAGGGGCATCGCCACTACCTTCCCATGTTGAGCGAGTGGTTGAAAAAATATGATGCTATATTGCACGAATTATATCGATAAATTTAATTTTTATAATTGATTATCGGCACTGCTGTCATTAGAGAATTGTGATTAAGTACCTACGGAACACACATTATTTCTAGTTTATCCTGCAGATTGACGGTCAAAAAAACGCTTGATGAACTTAATAATGCAGGGATACACGCGATCCCCTCTTTCTGGTAAATGCATCTTAAAGGCGCGCATAATTCAACTTTTCTAGTGAAGGACATAACTCGAAAATGGTCTATTGTGGATTTGATTGCAAATTTTAGTAAATTAAAAAAGTTGTTAAATGTAGATTGCATGATAATATGTGATTGACGATTTTGCAGGAGATCTTCGCAATTTTTCAGAATCCACATCTGATTGATATCGTCGGGTACATATCAAGCTAAAATACAAAACACATGAACTTTAAATGGAACGAAACCGGATAGGTTGGCAGGGAGAACATCATCTGTTACGCATGCATAAAAAGTAAAATAACAAAAATACCGAACTCCGAGGAAAATTCTAAATTGAAAGTCCCTAAGCAAATGGCAAATGGCGAAATCAAAAGCTCAAACACAACAAACGAATGGATAACAACTGTCATATTCCTGACATATAAGATAACAGTAAAATAGTAAAAAATTGGAACTTATTTCGGCATTGTCTATTAAGAGTTGGTAAGCTTTTTTCAGTCATAGTCAATAACTATTAACTCTTCCGTATTAACTTTACAAATAATACATGATGGTTTTGAAATATAGATTCTAGGTACTGACGTTGTTTATTATCTTAACTACCTGTTATAGTGTTGTTTTTTTATTTGTCTTTGTAAATTTTTAACCTGTTTAGTCCATTTTTGGTAATATACTTTTGGCGTGGCTCTTTATTCATACATCCTGCCATTGTATTTTTTTTTTTTTTTTTTTTTTTTTTTTGATTAAAATGGTTATTTGTTTTATAGTGATTCAGATTATAACATAATGTTGACCGCTGTACCCCAATTTTTGACAATTTTACATATTATGTCTGTTTGTTATGCTCACACATTGTTGTCAAAATAATTGAATTATATGAGACTGTCATACAAATAAGAGGTTTAGCTAGCTATAAAACCAGGTTTAATCCACCATTTTCTACATAAGGAAATGCCTGTACTAAGTCAGGAATATAATAGTTGTTTTCCATTCGTTAGATGTATTTGAGCTTTTGATTTTGCCATTTGATAAAGGACTTTGCGTTTTGAATTTTCCTTTGAGTTCGGTATTTTTTCTTTTTTACTTTTTAATCATATTAACGATGCCAACTTAACTGCACAATATGTGAATTTTGAGAATAAGTGTCCCTTTAGAAATGCACGAGGCCAAATATTTCAATACCAAAAGTGATTCAAAAGGGACCAAGCATGTACAAGAAATTAAAGCCATGCGTGAAGTAGTTATAAGGATTTCCTTTGTATTCAAGGAAGTATTATCCGTATTTAGCCTTTTCACTTGCAACATTCACTTAAATGATAAAATTAAAAGTTTTGCTATCATATTAAGATCGTTTAAGCGCAACAGTTTAATAGATTAATGACGGTTCAATGTGTTGCTTACTGATTCAAAGTTGCAAATATTTACGGGTTGGGTTGAATTGAAAGTAGTGCAATGATTTCTATATTGAATTAAATTGAAATGAAGGCAATAATAAAAACATAAAAGTTATTATTATAGTCAATGAAATTATGATTCACCAAAGATTAAAGAAAAACAAATTATAAATATAAACAAGAAAAGTTTAACGAAGTCACAATACAGCTACAGATCGTCCTAATAAAACATAAAACCACAGATTACCGTTCGACTTTCAACAATTACCACATAAAAAAAAACTCGGATGATGAGATGCGAATATTTTACCGCAGATTGTCTCTAATGAGATATGTTTTCAATTACAATCTGGTGATAATTAAGAGTCACCTTTAGTTAACAATATTTAAGTCTGGCTTATCCATTATAAATAAACAAATCAATATATAACTGAAGGGAATAAGTAAAATAACAAAAATACCGAGCTCCAAGTAAAATTCAAAACGGAAAGTCCCTTATCAAATAGAAAAATTAAAAGCTCAAACAACTCAAACGATTGGAAAAAAAAATGTCATATACCATTTCATCAGACATGCTTGGAGGTGCAACTGCAGCAATTTTGAATTTAAAAATGTTATTATGGTTTTTTTTTTATAATTTTCCCAACAAGGTCCCCACATTCCTTTAAATTTAAACTGTTATTGAATACTTGTTTCATTTAAGTACTGTGCTTAATACGACTTTTATGGTTCAGCAACCTTTTAGAAATTTAAATTATAAAATTGACCGTAATAGGATTATTGATATATAACTTCCTGTTACGTTTTGAATGAATGGCGAAGCTGAGAATAAATGTGAGATTTTTATTCTCAATGGCTTTGTTGTAAAAATGCCTTATTAATAACATAAGAGGTAAGAGACAGTACTTCTCTTTATTAATTGTATTCGCGTTTTCATTGAACTCTTTAATTCCTTTCTGTTTGTACGAATGTTTATATATGTGTATGAAAAATGACTTCCGTTTATTTATCCGGATTATTTTATAAATACTCCAGCAATACGGTTGTGATGACATTCACATTTCCACAACACACACGTATACGGAGAAACGATCCTGGTATTGTTTCGTTTCTAAAGATTGAAAAAAATTGTTACACCTATTCCCTATGAATACGTCAGTATAAAACTTAAACTAAACTACAAGTCTTCAAAATCGCTTTACATGGGTTTTTGGTTTTGTTTCTGTTTCTACTTGTTATTGTTGTTTTTTTTTTTTCTTTCTCTTGACTGGTACAATTAAATGCATTTTGCGTAAACGCTTGCCTAACTCTAATATATTCCTTATACAGCTTTCTAATGATTGCTTCTAAATAGGGAAATGGTTAAACAAATGTATGCCAACTTCTTGCATTATGATAAGTTCATCCTTATATTTGAGTGTAAATTAGGCAAAATATGATTCCAAAAAGGTTGTATTATTTGTTTCTGCAGAATATCGGATCATTTAATAAACAAAATGTATGCGAACAATCTGTTTAAAAATCTAGAACCACATAAAGGCATGTAAAGATAAATGTTGCTGAATGTAATAGCTCTTTTGAATCTGTTATTTGGGAAATTACAAAAAGTGTTTGTATGCGACTCATTTATGACCTAAATTGATTTAAATTTTTCAAAAACCTTTGTTGTATATCATTTCAGGATAAACAAAGAGAATGGAAACACGTACAAAAGTAAGATGTCATATATTATAATATTAGTTAGACACTCTACCCTTTTAACCTCAGCTAGTCAAACAGGTCAAAGTGAGATTTTGTTGTCACTTGGTGTCTGTCGTCTGTCGTTCGATGTCGTCAATTACCTTTTACATAAATCTTCTCTGACACAACTGAGCTAGATAAAACAAACTTTGCTATAATCATCCTAGAGGTATCTAGTTGAAAACATGTGTCCGATGATCCAGCCTATGAACCAAAACTGCCACTATGGCTTAAAATAAAACATAAGAAAATAATTCAATTGTTGTCTGTTAAATTGTAAACCGTTAAAGATAGAGAAAATCTGACAGGAGTAGAAATGTTATGAATAAAAACGTATTTCTACCGCCTGTTCAGACAAAAACTATCAAAGGACTCTTTATAGGAGTTATCGCCTTTAAATGACGATGTTTATCAATTGTTTGTGTTTGTCCTAATATCTTGAATACAAAATAATAAAGAGAAACATTAAATTGCAAAAGTAATCAATCAGACAAGAGCTAAATGGCCCAAATTTTCATTCGACTTTTCATAGGAATTATTGCCTTAAACGACAATTTATATTACTTGTCAGTTTTTTGCCTATAAATTTGAAATCGTTAATACAGATAGTGGAATTCATAGAAGCAAAAATGATCAACAAGACAAGATCTATTAGTAATATGTCAACAATAGAGATATCGTCAGTTGACTTCTATAAATATCTATTACCCTTAAATGACAATTTATTTTAATTTTGAATATTACCTCGAAAACTATAATATATATAGAGGGAAACAATACATGGCAAAAGCAATATGCAAGACAATCCATTTTTAAGTCAACATAGCAGAAATCCTCAGCCAATTCCTTATAGGAGTTATTGACCTTAAATAATGATTTTGACCAATTTTTACGTTTTGGGCAAACACTATCGCATGTATTGTAGCAAAGACGTTTCGTAAAACAAAAACAAAATAATCAGCAAGACAAAATCTACACATAAGTCACATAAATGAAAATATCAGTTCACTCCTTAATGATGATGATGTTTTTCCATTTTTGCATTGTGCAAAAACTATAGTAAAAAGAAACTGTGACACCAAAAATGATCAGCAAAAAAGAGAAATTCAGTCATGAATTATATTCTGTTCCATCACGTTGGAGGGTGGCCATTTATTCAGAATTACATAGCCTGAGGTGAGCGACACGGGCTTTTTAGAGACTCCAGTTATAGAAATTATTGCGTAAAACCAATTTTATTTGAGAGGATTAGAAATGTCGTATTATAGTAATAAACGTTGTTTGGAAGGATTTCAATGATGTGTAACTCGTCTGACATCATGTAAATATAACATGCTCTGCTTCAGATGATCAGTGTTTAATGTTGTTGGTTGTTGTCATATTTGTTTTTGCATATACTATTAGTTGTCTCCTCTGAATTGTTTTACATTTTATCATTTCATAATCTTTATAGCTTTCAATTCGGTATGCATGGTTATTGCTAAATGTTGAAGGCCATACACGTCATTTGGATTCTGGTGGAAGCTATCCCATTCACAATTGTACTACTCCACTTATATTTTTGAATTTATGATATAAAGGTAAAAATACGAGGTCGATTTTTAAGCATTTCTCGACATATAATTATGTCTCAGCCAACAGGTCTCTATTTATAGCAGTAGCATGCATGCATAGTCTGCACCAGTCCCAAATTTTTAAGCATTTTGTTTGTTTTGAATACAGATCGAACCCATGACCACAACCACAAACAGGTAGAACTCGTTACTACAAGTTCAACACAAAAGAATAAAAAATGGATTTAGCAAGCAGTTGGATAAAGGGGTGTTAACGCGTACATGTGACCGCTGCGGTGTTCTCATGATAGCATGAGTGCTTGAGTTCATGAGATCGTTACCGGGTTTTGTCAAATAAAGACACATTTAATTATAAATCTTCTCCACCAAACACTGAACTGGGGATTTTTATATGTAAAAGCAAAGACTGGTCGGCTTCTTGCGGAATGTAACCTATTTAGACAGTTAATTTTTTAAAAAGGAAATCAATGTGCCGGTCAAAACCAAATCAAAGTATACTCATATTTTCATGAACAAATTGTTCTAAATATGCATGTAATATATTATACAAATAAATCAATCCATCAACCATCTTTATAATTTTTCAAACTATATTGTCCGGTTGTTGGTTGAGTTCGTCCTGCTCAGTCTTTAGTTTTCCATGTTGTGTTTTGAAGACAAATGCGTATCTTTTGGTCGTTTTTCTGTTTTTTTTTTTTTTTTTTTTTTTTTTTTGTCATGGCGTTATCAGTGTGTCTTCGACTTATGAGTTTGAATATCATGGAGTGAAAGAGAGGCGAAAGATACCAATGAGACATTCAAAGTTATAAGTCGCAAATAAACTGACAACGCATGGCAAAAGAAAGATAAATACCAAAAGACAAACAACAGTACACAAAACTACAACATAGAAAACTAAAAACAGTGCAAAACGAACCCCACCAACAAAACCGGGGGATTCGTATACAGGTCACGATAAACCTATAGGCATTTGTGAAAGACTTTTATCTAAAGAGCATTGTCATTCGGTCGAAGCATCCCTTGATATAATAATATTTGGGTTTTGCGTTTCATTTCTTTTCATGTCATTTCTAGTAATTTGAAATATCTTATCTTAATATATGAGTTCTGTCTTGCAGGATGATCAGACGGAAGGGGATCCAGACTTTGTTTCTAGTGTTAGTCTTCGTCACTTAAGCAAAGAACTAAAATACAATTATTATGATTGTTATACACAGCATGAAGGAGGAATGGAATCAATGGACGGACACGCAAAAGTTATTATTAAATATCTGGCAGATCAGATACTGCCAGGGAAAATCATAGAAGCCGGTATTTTATTTTTTTTTTAAGAAATGAGAATACCCATATACTTACTTATAAATAACTTAGTCTATTTTAAAAAAATCACTTTGATTTTGAGATACTTTGTGGAAAGCCTTTTTTCAGAACACGCAATGCCTGCATAATACAAATATTAATTTTTCTTGTTGCTGATAAATAAACAAGTGTATTCATTCATTAAATCTTAAAATCTTAAATTAAATCGTAAATTTTAATAAATATAGATTTGTAAACAAATACAATCATTAATAAACTGGCTTTCCCGTTTTTTAGGGGAGGGAGGTCTTATTACATTTTCCAAACTCATCTTGTTTTGTCAACTTACGAAATTGTTTTTATTTCTCAATACCAGCAAGCAACTCGTACGGCTAGATGAATTTATGTTTTTACCGTATTCAAAAAAGTAGAAAAAAATATAACTAGAAATGATTGAAATGAATATTTGTAATAACGTGTATCAAGTTGTACTTTCTTAGCCATTTGTTGTTCATTATTGTCTATTTCATCGGAGTCGTGTGGTGGTGGATTGTATGGCCTATTGGACTGTTCGATACTTTTCAATAAGTCCTTTTAAGCTTTTATTGTGTTATAGATGTTGTGTATTTCTATTCACATTAACAGGTGCATTAACGAACCAAGTGTCATTTTATGAAAAGCAAGATGAGTAACTTGTATTATATAAACATAATAGGTAAAAATAATCTTCGGAGACATATGACAGTGTTTAACTCTAATACATTTACTTAAGTGAACTCATAGTTAGACTAATTCCCTCTCGATAATTCTCGCAATCTGTATAAATTTACAATGAGGAATACTAATGTAAAGGGTAGATCAATCAAATATTTTATATTAATTCACACAAGGAAGGACTTAGATTGTATCATCTCTTCTTTGTTCTTTCGATAAATATAGTATCCGTAACTTTTTCAACCCATTATCCCCTTACCTAATAATCAGTTTATATGATATGATTTACAAACAAAATCTGTATGTTTGGGTAATTGTATGCAGGGATTACGCCATGTTTGTAATATAGGTAGAACAGGTAGTGTTTGGCAACATTTGGATCATCAAATCTAGAAGTGAAACACTTCACACATCGATGATTAGACCCTCGGGAACTGTTCCTGTAGTGAAACAAAGCCAATGGTATTAACACAAAATGTATATGTTTCTTGAAAAGTCTACATTTGGTACCAATAAGGCTGTAAGTTGATTTAACATTAAATCCTTATTTTACTATTCCACTTGGCAATAGATGGGGACAATTCAACTTTAAGCATTTTACATAACTCAACTTTTTTTTCAAGTTCACACTAATGTCTTTAAACTAGGATTGATACAAAAATACGAATATTTCAAATTTCTTATTGTGTACTGTACGTCTCATTTTTATATAACATGTCGTCCAAGCGGTTGCGTTTATGCATTTGAGTTGGTATACCAACGTATTTTTCAAATTTACTGGGTTTGTACTTACATGAGCAACAAGACGCGTGCAATTACTAAGGCTCGATCTGCTTACCCTTCCGGAGCACCTAAGATCAACCCCGGATTTTTATATTTTTAGGAAGCAGAGCAGAAGGAACCATGACACCTTCCCATGATGGCTTTGGTTATACTCTACAGGCTGACTCTGACTTTATGTATGAAATCGACACAACCGGCTTTAACACTACTCTGACTCTTGAGGACACGGAACATCCCGGATTCGTAAATTTCTGCATTGATTCGAAAGACCACCTACCCTATATATTTCTGAATTCAGTACTGGAGAATGAATTTTCAAAATGTATGAGAATATCTCCTTCGAAATTAAAACTTCACCTATCCTTAACATTTGAAATTCTAATAAATATGATGAAAAACAATCTTGAAAACATAGATCATGATATTTTCGAAGGGTTCCAGACTAGAACAGAAATCATAGGCCCAGCTGTTAGATTAAAGTGCTTTCCCCAAGAAGAAATATTCGAACCTGAATGCACATTTATGTTAGGCAATGAAGACGAATTAGAAGACACGGATTTGCCAAAAAGTTTAAAAGTAAGGGAAATCGACGTAGCCTTGGCGATTAGATTTAACGATTGGCCGAAACAGGCATCGGGATGGTTGACACGTCAACGAAAATGGCCAAACAAGTCTTTATTAAAAATTTTAGCTAATGAAGGTTTTCACGTGGTTCCAAAATCAAGTACCAAAGACATCACTAACTATGAATGGAGGCTGTCATTTGCCAGAGTGGACTGTATTTTGTTAAAATCCATTGCAAATACTTCACAATGTAAACATTGTTATAGAATTTTCAAATGTTTCGTCAAGTATCACTTATCTCACCCGAAGCTTGTTTCAACTTACCATTGTAAGACAATTTTCCTATGGACACTCGAAAGATTTCCGCCAGATACATGGACAGAAGACAATTTAGGTCATAGGTTTCTAGGTCTTCTTGATGGTCTTTTGCATGCACTTGTAATGCGCCAGTTACCACAGTACTACATCCCATCTGATAATTTGCTAAATAAATTCAAAGATAAGACCGATTTCGTGGACACAGTTTGTCAAAAACTGTCCGACATGCGACGAAATCCATTCAGTTACATTTATAGATTAGGAACTTACGCGTAGGATGATGAAATGCAAGGTTTTACTATTGAAGAAATGATTCATTGGAATGAGAAACCAGAGAAAGAACGTTATCCAATGTAAGTAGCACACAGTTGAAATAATCCACTTTTCTATTTGTCGTTCGTTGGTGTCCATTGCTCTTCGTCGGTCATTATTCAACTTTTTCAAAATGTTTCAAAAATCCCAAGAAACCGCAAGGGGAGTTGCAACTAAGTTGAATGCATATTTGTCTTTGAATGTCATGTACAATGATGTAAGACACGTATCTGTGTCAATGTTCCCATCGATTAACCAAGATCAACCAACATGGGTATCAATACTATTGATAAAATTTACATGCAAATATCTAAATCTAAATCTGAAAAACCTGTAAATTGAATCGGAAATTTGGGCAAATAGGGTACAAAAAAGTAGAAATGATACATGTAAACTTCCCAGTAGAATTAAGATTAAATCGGATTCAGACATGACTTAAATGCGTACTTAAAAAAGAAAATGTGCGCAGAATTCAACACAAACCTCTGATAACTGCTACGAAGGACCAAAAACTGATTAGTTTTTAAAAGAATGAAACTCTCGATATTTAATTTATTTCTAACATCTCAGAAAGAAAAGTTACTACTACAATTTTGAATGACTTATGTTTCTTAGAATGAAATATGAAATCATGCATTTATTTAGCCAAACAATTGGTGAAAATGAAATGATTCTGTAACTTATAATACATAATTCGACATTATGACTTATAAATTTGTTTTAATTTCTTATAAATATTACAAATGTTTTTAGATTTTAGCGAACATTTTTAAGGAATATTATTTTTATATTAAAACGGAACAAGACCATGAAAAAAACCAAAGTGAAATACAATACGATGGCAAACATGATCAAATAATGGTCAACTCTTAAATTCGAACGATCAAGGTGACATCAAGCTTTAAAATCACAATTAACAATGTTTTGTTCAAGTCTGAGAGTGAAATTCATATATATTGATAAAATACAGTTCAAAGTCACCATTATATTAAGCAAATTATTTAAAGTAAGTAATAATAAGAAAACTGTCAACTCTATCTGAGAAAATTGAAACATAATTTTAGTCGAAATTTGCATGATGTGTAAACTGCTTATTAGTGAATTATTTTCTGAATGGAAATTGTGTACTAAAACGAAATGAAACATATCATAACTTAATACAATACAATATATATGTATGACATATCAACATTTTATTTCTTGTTTTTAGGTCAGAAGAGGACATATTTTATGAAAGAAATCAAGATACAGAAAACAAATAATAACACAATCATACGGATGTTGTTTTCTTATGTGAAGTAGGAGCGCTCAAAACGGAATACGCATACTTTTTTTTATTTTTATACATATGGCATGAGCTATGTTTTACAGAAAGGCAAACCGCATAAAACCAATCGGACCAAAAAATCAAAATGAGGTGCACAACGGTCATGATTAATCAATATAAAATTCGCATAAACTACTCAGGCTCGTGGTGCTTAATCTGAACCTTTTTCTGTAAAAGTTAATAAACGTTGTCTTTTTTTTTTCTACGGAAACATACATTTATGTCCTTCTCAGACCAAAGAGTGTAATAAACTCCTTTTTTATCTCCCCTTTTCGGAAATTTAATTTCGTTACCTTGTCTCCTTTGAATGTTTGTTCAGTAACCAGCACTAAAAAGGGCTAGACTCAACAGCCGAACCCGTCACAGGTTTATTTTTTCAGAGGAAGTTGAGACCTTAACCGTCAGTTTCTATCGATATGTTCTGCTAATTGGTATGTAAATCCCAAACAGAAATATTTTTATGAATACAACAAGATCATGTGTGTATGTCAATAAAACTTATCGACAAAAAGCACTTAATGACATAAAGTGTTCAACAATAGACAAATGTCTATACAGTAGACTGATCGAGTCTAAAAATGTTTGTAATTTGTTAATCAAACAAGTACCAATGATCTGCCAAACCAAACTCTCAAAATAACATCCAGTTCTTAATATTGCTCACAGGACTGACAAAATTCAGTAATACAAAGGAAAATAAAAAAGGCATAGGAAAACACTTTACTTTATAATTATTTACAAAATAAAAAACTAAACAAATAAACAATAAAATAAAATAAAACAAACAAACAAACAAACAAACAAACCAACAACAACAAACAACAACAACTAAACCCAAGTACAAACAAAGCAATGATAAACAATAAAATGTATCAAAGAATGCTCGTAGCTACTGAAAGCGGTCTCGGTTTTTACACTGATTTCGGAGTTTTATATTTTGAAAAAAAGGAGTTTAGAAAAATGTTTTTTGTTATTTTCTTTTTTTTTTTTTGTCTTGTATGTCTTCCGGACCATACGTATATGGTCATGACCATTGAATAAATATTTGAAATTTCAGTGCACAAACATTTTTTTATTTGACATTATATGTTTTTAAAAGAAAGACATAAAATTCCAAAAATCCTTTACATTAGATATGTTAATATGTAAAATATGATTGTGAGCACACTGCTGACATGTTTCTGTGTATGTGGAATTGCTCCAGAATCTGAAATATAAATAAACAGCTACTAGTTATATTAATTAAATTTTGAAGTTTAATTTCTGCTTCGATTTTGTTAAATAAACATTTCAAATTATTTATATATTACGTCTTGAAAGTTTCTCAAATAAAAAATTGAATTGTTAAACAATGTATATTGTATTTGGTTTTTTCATTTTATGAAATAAATGTTAAAGTATGAACTGCTTAATAACTGCTCACTCATGATACCCGTCTTAAATTATTTGGTGAACAGAAAATTGTTGGTTGAGATATGAATGTGAAAACAACTCACACGGTAAATGAAGGCAACAGTAGTATACTGCTGTTCAATAGTCATAAATCGATTTAACTGAAACAAATCCGGGTCACAAACCAAAACCATGGGAAAACAACGGAACAACAGAAACACTGAACTGCTATAAAAACAAACGTCAACATACATAGAAACGGACTATTTGATAACAACTGCCATATTCCTGACTTGGTACAGGACATTTTAAGAAACTGGGAACTCTCTGGTGTTATCCATGTAGTTCAATTAACAATTTTGCCCGCTAACTCTTCTTTTTTTTATAATCTTATAAAATCCTTGTTAGTCTTTCATAAGCTCAAATTTTAATTTATGAAAAAATTAGAGAGAATTATTTCCCACAAAATTTTCGGTGGCTTATATATTGAAAAAAAGGACACGGATCTTTCTTTTTTCAATATTTTTTCTATACTATAAGAAAACAGTCCTATAACAAGATTGTTATTTTGAAACAGACAAGCAATCATTCAGAATAGTTAACGCTACATATGTGTAACCTTTTCGAATAGTTAACAATATTTGTAATACTTGTTTGGTGTACTTGAAGATACTTTTGTTAGCAAATGGAGTAGGCTACAGATTCTATTATACCTCAAGAAGAAGATGACCAAACATATGAAACTGATTTTAAAGAACACGGAATGCATTTCTAGAGGCGGATTTGTATGTAGTTTTGAGGGAAACATATGATGACCTTTGAACCCCTTATTTTGTAAGATATATGCGTTACATGGATATATGATAACCGTTAGGTTCATGAGTGAATTTTCAGAATTTGGTTTTCTATGTTGTGTTTTGTACACTGATGTTAGTCTTTTGGTCGTCATGGTAATGTCAGTTTTTTATTACTAATGAGTTTGAATATCTCTTTGGTATCATTCGGTTTGTTTTTGTTTTTTTTTTTCAAAAGTACTAAATTATCTATTTGTTTACTTAGATATGGACAAATATTTATACTTTTTCATTTCTAGATATGATGTACTTACCAAAATTAATAACAGCAATCTGGCTTGCTGTTGTTGTTGATGGTGTCGTCATGGTTGCTGATGCTGTCAATTGAAATTTTGTAGAAGGAAAAGGAATGTTGCTGCTGATTGATAGAGATGGCTGCACGTTAATCGTTTGAGGTGGCATAATAATTTTATTAGAATCTAGTATGATATTGCTGATAGATTGTGGCATATTATTGCTGATAGGTTGCAGCATATTATTGCTGGTTGATTGTAGCATATTATTGCTAGTAGATGGTAGTTCGTTACTACTTAACGATACTGGTATACTATTTACAGAATAACTGGTTGATGGTGAAGGTAAATAACTCCTTGCTGGAACCGCGTGCATATTTGATTGAGATGACACAATAATGGTGGAAAAAGTTGCATGATCAAAAGAAAAATGCGATTGCCCGTAATCGCTGACAGATTGCACTTTATGACTAATTGGCATATTATTGCTGAAGACGGATGGCACGTAACTAGTAGAATGAAATTCGAAGACAGTTTGACTCGGCATTGGTAAAACTGATACGGTTGACTGATGCTGTTTATAACTACTTAACCATATCGATGATGTACTGCTCGGAGAAAAGGGAATATTTCTATTGGGTGAAAGCACTATAGATCTACTTAACGGAGGTGGTGTTTTACTACTACCAGATGGATAAGCCTGGTTGCTTACCGAAGGAAGAACACCGTCTGTTGTTTGTTCCAAAGGATTACTGAATATGGAACTGTAACGAGAATTACCATGGTCATGAGTTGTATTTTGTAGTTGTGCAACTGATGTGGTTATTAGATATGGCGCGCAGGATTGACAGCAGTCAACGGATACGAGTCGGCAGTGTTTTGGAGCGTTGGCAACCACATCTGTACATGACCAGCCGTTCGAAAATACTGGTCCAAATACATCTCCATACAAACATGATTCTAAAAACAAAATTTTAAAACAGTAATCATAACTTGAACAAATAATCAATTTAAAACATTAAACTAAATAATGTTTGTGACAATTAAATAATTTACAGGAAAATGTATAAGTATGCATTTCCTAGTTTCTCAATTTAAGTGAAGTTTTGAGAAAAATTTCAGAAGCAGTCGGTTTTGTTTACTTTGTACTCTATGGATTTTAGGCTTAAATATTACCACTTTCTCAAAATAACGCTCCTAATCAAATCCAGAAATACAGAAATTTAATTTTATAGTAAAGACCTAACGTGTAAAACATTTAAAAATGAACGATTATTTCATTATATACAGTATAACAAATTGTACATGTTTTACATTCAGATTGTTTTTGTTCTAGAAAAAACCGTTATGTAAAAATACTTAAATCCCTATGCTGGACATATTTTCATTGAAATTTGATGATTATTTTGTTAGCTATCAATTTTGCAATCGGGATCCTCTTGATCCAACTTTATATTCGTGACGAAAAATATTTCACTTGTCATGATACTGCTATTTTCTCACTAGACCATTCCGCCGAATTTTTCTGTTTAAAGTTTTATTTTAAAATTAAAATGGTAATAACATATATGTTTTTATTTCGAAGATTTGTTAATATATCCATTGAATAAACATAAACAAAATAGCAAAAGATGATCACAAATCTGTCAAGCAGCGCTTTTGTGCTTCGTGCAAAACGTCATTTACTTTCATTTAATACAGTTTTATTCAAAAATGCATTCAATTCAATGGACCAAGATAAAAGCAATATGGCGAATGTTGATACTGAGTGAAAGAGATAAGATAATTCTTAAAAATAAAAAAAAAATAAAGATAAATTGGATTCCCTTGCTTTCTATGAAGGAAACATGCCCATTTTGATATTTGAAATTGGCAACAAAAAAGAGGGGAGCTACAAAAAGACAGTTGTAAACTAATAGAAAAAGCAGAAAAAAAAGAATGTTTAAACAAGAAAGTATTTTAAAATGCTCAATCACAATACATTGCTGTTTTTGGAAATATCTAAGAGAGTTATTCATTGAAAATTGTAAATAAAGTTCCTTTGTTTACAGATTATATGTTTATCTAATAATATCAACAATATCAGTTTAACTGCACCAGGTGCGCATTTTGACATTGAATGTCTCTTTCGTGATGCTGGGGCAAAACACAAAAGGACCTAAAATATAGCAAAATCTGGATTGAAACGAGAGAATCGCATGAACTCCAAATAGAGCTAGACCAGGTACGTCGACAGGGTCAGTGTATCCTGCTAAGATCGGTCTAAATAAACAAGAAGAACTCAAGTATTTGTCCGGAATCCTTTATAGATCCATTGACAAATGGAGGGACAAAAGAGAGACCACTTTTGCTATCAATCTTATTCTGGAGCATATTACAAATTTAGAAACATTTTATGTAAAGATCATGTTTGCATGTTCATTTGAAACGAACACTCACCATCTCCTGAAGGTGCATTCGAATCCTCAGTGCACTTTCCAGATAAACACCACTAAAGTAGACATAAACATCATACATAATTTAATTGGCAACATTTGTGTTTAAACTGAACACCAACAAAGATTTTGTTTGTTATGTAAATGAAAAAGTAATAAAATTAAATTGTGTGTCCTTTATATTAAACACATATTCTCAGATACTCAGATAATAATATCATTAAATTAATTTTACCACACACGATGCGAATTTTGATAAATATCTCTTCAGTTATGCCTGAGGCCAACAAATTTCAAATCTTTAACCTTATTGTTGGCGTCTTTGTTAAATTTACTATCAGCTTCAACAACTTTTTAGTTGGCCTCTCTCAAAGATTTATGTGTATGTTTGTTTGAATTTTTCAGTCAGTTTTGTTGTATGCCTATGATGTATGTTTACACAGTAGTAGCTGCTGGATCCCAATTATTCTTACAATAACCAGTTATGTCTTTTTAGCTTGTTAACCCAATTTTGCCAATATAACGGAACTACAAACAACTATCATACAAGAGGGAGGTTTGGTTAGATAAATAACGAGGTTTATCTCATCATTTTCTTTGGAAAATACCAGTACAAAGTCTGGAAAATGACAGTTGTTTTTAACTCGTTCCGTTAATTGATAACGTTTTGAATTACCTAATAGCTCGGTTTTTTTGTTATACTTTTTTGAACTGATGAGGTACCTTGATATTCCCACATAAGGTTCCATCTAATGCTGAAGCTGACTCACATGTTGATGAATTGGCAGGATTTGAGCACCACATTGTCGTGCAAATGGATGTAAAGTCTCCTTGATATAGTTCCTGTGATCAAGATACGACTGTTTGGTAAAGATGTCATTTATCATTTTAGGTAAAATACAAATCCAATCAAAAACCGAAAACCCCATTACATGGCATCTTATTTATTCTAGGTAAAATAGAATGTTTTAGAGTAGTTAAACAAAATGTTAATAACATGCCAATCAGGAGTTTTTTACTTCTAGGGACCAATTCATATAGTGCTATACAAATACCCCTAAAATTAACCCTTACATATATCTAGATGATATGCATTAAAACATCTATATGTCACGGTATGGCCTTCAACAATAAACAAAACCCATACTGAACAATCTTAGAACAAAGTTTTTTGACAGTTTAATCATTGATATCCTGAAAAATAATCTATTACTATCAAGGATACAAACGTATAGGTGATATATACAGACATTTTTATTTCATCTCATCATAGTTTATAATGAGTATAATCAGGTTTTCAAATTGCTTATATAAATAAAAGGAGTAGTATTACATCTCATAATTGCATCATTAAACTTATCATTTGATAATAAATTTTCTATGTTGATTGTGTTTTACTTACCCGGCACAAAAACGATCCTGCTCCTAAAATACTTTCACATTGGTCATCTGCACCCAATGTCAGGGATGGCACGCTGCTAGTGGAAACGCGTATCATGTAACTAGTTGTTGCTAAATTATTTGTATCAACTGACGAAGGTTGTGATGCATTTGAAGGTTTTAGATATGGAGCGCAAGAATGACAACACTTGATATGAATGGCACTAGTATGACAATTTCTAGGAGACTTTTTCATCATGTCTGTACATGTCCAGCCGTTTTTAAATACTGGTCCTAACTTATCTCCATATAAACAGGATTCTATAAGATACATTGTCATTATTACATAAAATTTAAAATAATGAATAAAAAAAAATGTGTTAAAATACGACAACAAAATAGCAACTCCACTCAAAATATTACTTCTGGCCATTTTCTTTGATAGTAAACATTAAATGTTTTTATTTGAACGCCACTGAGAAATCTAATGTAAGTAATCAAAATGTTGATTGCATAGTTTGTTGCTCGTGCTAGTTGAATGCTTTAGAATGTGTCCCCGTATTTGTAGTGTATGCTCTTATAGTTTACAGTCATCGATTTTGTGCTTGTGAAAGAGCTGTCTACTAATAATTTTTAATATTACATTTTTTCTTGAACTTTGGTGGATATTTGTCTCATTGGCAATCATACCACATCTCCTTATTTTCATACTAACGTTTACAATTATTAGTCTTGTATCTTTAGTGAGTTTTTTGAGTTTTTGTTTATGTTTTTCTTCTTTTTCAATTAGTTCGTTTTAATTCTTTTTTTTTTCAAAAACACCGAAGCCATTCTGATGAATTGGAAATGCAGACATTGGTGAGTTGGAAAATAAAGGTTCTATTTACAATATCATTTGGAATTGTAACTGTTTCAAAGAACAGAAGCATAGGCTTATTCATCTCAGTCACATAATGAAAATTTCAAACCCCTGCTTTGTCAATTTAGACGAGTATAAACTATTATGTTATATACATATGTATGAAATTTCTTTCTTTTAGCACTATAACGAAGAAAATTTGTCAAAGTATAGAATTAGACATTTTGTAAAACAGTATATGTCATCTCTAGAATGTTTTAGAGTTGTAATAAGTGACAGTCTCCATCTATGTATGTATCATTCACAACTCCCCTTTTGATAAATAATATAGGAGTATAATCTGGGTTCCAAGTCTGCTTTGAATCTTAAATACTTTCAGTCAATCAAATGATTGTTTTCCTCGTATATAAACAAAAGTCTGTGAACCCTGTCTGCTGGTAAAACAGACTTGTCCTTTTGTATTTAAGATATGAAAACATTTATATTATCAGTCTTCTTTATAGAATAGGAAAACAGTGTCATAGTATATTGCATATTTTGGACGAACCATCGAATACTTGACATAATTATTTTAGATCCATTTAGAACGTACGAAGTTTCTTCTAGTCCGCACATAACTTCTTGTTTCGGATATAGTCTTCGGTAACTTGTACCTTTGTTTGCTAGCTGATTTTCTAATAAGTTAAATATTTCCGGCTTTCTTTATTGTTTATTGTTCCCAACGTCGAATTCCATGGTTAAACATAATTAGCAGATATACTTTTCTATTGGAATCACGAAGACAATTATTAAACGAACATAAACGAAATTGTTTGATTTCATAGAAAATAGCTTCAAGTCCTATCAAATACTTTTACTGATGTTTACACAGACCTGCATTTGAATTATGTTATATAAACTTACCATCGCCTGAGGGTGCATTCACGTCTGTGGTACAAACTCCTGATATACACCACTAACGTAAAAGTAAATATTTAGCAAAGAGAAAAAAAGATTATAAAAAACAAGGTTACAAATTCACAGAAATATTTAATGAATTCAGTCTGAAATTTGACAGTTGGAATTTTTACCAGAAGTTTCCAGTATGGAGGTAAATAGTAATTTTCGTTTTCATTGTCTACATGCGTCTTTGACATTAACCTATTAAATGTTGTATACTCAATAACTTCTAAACCCATGGTCTAGAGTGTAATTGATAGCGATTACAAAGGTTATGAGTGTCCGTTTAAGGCTTTTAAGAATTTCATGTACTTTTAATTCATTTGTTTCGTGGAAATTGCACTTTGTAGTTTCAGAATACAAGCCAATATGTAATGTGTACTTCTCTGAACATGTACAGTTGTTGTTTAGATATACCCACGACAATCAGGAAAATTGGTATCCAACGAATAAAACTTAATCCACAGTATTTGTTTCCCACACTTTGAGTTCAGGTTTATACTAGATAATACTAGATAAGACTGGAATATGACATTTGTTGCGGAATTTCCGTATTGCCATTTTAAACTACTAGTTCATTGAATAAAAAATAAACCGGTGGTGTATAGTTAAACGTCTAAAAGGTGTTCTTAATCAATACAATATCGTGGAATATCATAAAATGTCTTAACATCAGCACTAGCATGAATAGTATTTGATATTACCTTGTGATTGCCGCACAAAGTTCCGTCTGACGCTAACGCTCCGTAACAGATTGGTGAATTTGATGAACACCACAGTTTTGAACATAAAGATGAAAAGTTTCCTTTATACAATCCCTAAAAAAAATCAAAAACGAAAACAAATAATTTCAATTGTTCTTCTCTTCTACATGTTCTACAATGTTATATATCTGTGCGTACTGTAAATCATTAAACATTTAAATAAATTAGGCATTTTATAAATCGAAATGATAATCACTAGATACTTTTCTCTAAAATGACAAACCTTTGAGTGTAGATATATGAATATCTTTATTTTCAGGAATATGAATCCTTACATCCCTTACTTATAACTCATTCAGACAATTAACGTACTCTGCACATAAATGATCCAGCTCCTATTGCACTTTCACATCGAGCATCTACGTCCGACAATTGGATCGGTTCATTCGACTTGTTACCCGATGGAATAGTGACAGATGAAGTTGTGTTTGGCAGCAGATAAGGTGCGCATGAGTCACAACATTCTATCGGAACCTGTTGACATTTGTCATTATAATTCTGGGCGATTTCAGAGCAGTTCCAATCTCGACTAGAAAATACCTGTCCTCTCCGGTCTCCATATAGACAAGAACCTATAAAAGAAACAAAGCAAGTTGTTTCAGGACAAAAATATGTTTTGTGAATTTTACTGTTATTTATTAAACTTCAGATAACTTTGCGGTTACAAACATGATATACACATTCTACGAACATGTATTGATGAATAGCCAATACAGATTTTTTAAGTGTGAGTAGTAATTGCCCAGTATTCATTGTTTCGGTACTAGAGAACTTTAATGTTTATGTTGTATACTTTTTCATTGCATTATTCCCTCAATT